>JANHGN010020473.1:0-44566 GCA_024605025.1 Megaceryle maxima | reverse complement strand
GCCCCAGCCCCGCTGCCCCCCAGGGCCGCAGCAGCCCCTCGCCTCCCCCCGCATCGCCCCCCAGGCCTCGTCGTCCCCCCCTGCAGCCGCTGCCACCGGCCCCGGGCCCTACGCTGCTCCAGCCGCCGCCAGTTCGGTCGAGCGCTGTCTCCAGGACCCCCCAGCAGTCACCGCCGCCACCCTCGGCCACGTCCCCCTGCCCTGCCCGCGCCTTACCCGGCCCTGCCGCCCTGCCCTGGCCTGGCCCCGCTGTCGCCACGGTGCCCGAGCCGCCGTTACCGAGCGGCCACGTCCCCCACCGGCACCACGCTTCCGCCGCCAACCGGCCCTTCCGCTGCCGGGCGGAAGAGCCCAGGGTGGGCGGATCCTGGCTGGGCCCGCCGGCTCCAAGCGACACCCGGCGGGGTACCCCCGGCCCGAGCTGGCCCCCGAGGGCTTCGGCGCCGGGTCTGGGGCTGAGGGACGGGGGCAAGAGCCACCCAGAGGGTTGTGCTGCGGTGACCAAACAGGCGGTTTGAGCCCAGACCCAACTCTACCTGTCCGGGCTCCTCTTTACGGCTACCGGGGGGGGAGCCACCGTCTGCCAGCAGGTGGTTTGGCCTCTGGAAGTAAAACCAGGCGGTTCAATAATCACCTTTTTTATAAGGAAGACCTAATTAACTTAATTATTTTGAGTCACCCAGCACTGTGGATGGGGGGGACACCCAGGAAGGGGAGTTATAGCCCAGAGCCCACCCAGCTTCTCAGCACCGGTTTGTGGTTGCTCATGAGGGAGGTCACTGTGTCATGGTTGGACACGGCAGAACAAGTTTGATTATTGCCAATTAACACAAACGCCATTGATATTAAGGATGGATCGAGTTGGTCACGCTTACAGCACATGCAGACCCTGGGAATGGGGCATTCCCCGGCCGGTGGGAGGGCAGAGGGATGCAGGAGGGACAGGCACGTGCACCTGTCACTAATCTGGGTCCTCTGTAGTGTCTCGGTTCTCTTCCCTGACCACAGGGAACTGCTCCTAAACTTAGGCCAGAGTCCAGGTTTAGATGGTGAAGTGGCCCAAAATAGAAACCACACGGTGCCCTCTGTCATGTGGCTAATTAGGAAGGGGGCTGTAACGAGGCTCCAGCTCCTGGTCCCCAGTCCAAGCCCTTGCAGACCCCGGACGGTTGGTGTTTCGCCGTGTGCGCCAGCACAGGGGTGCCCACGACCCCGCCGCAGCGACCAGGGGGCTCCTGCAGGGCTCTGGAGGAAGCTGGCTGCTCACCGCTCGTCCCCAGCCCTGTCCCTGCCGATGTCCCTTCACTCACACAGTGACACATCCTCCCTGGCAGGAGGGCAGCACGAACAGGCTGTGCTGCTCCACATCTGGCAGGGTATTGTGGATTTACACCCTAAATGTCATGATGGGTTGTCTAGAACCTGAACCTGCCACTTTCACCATTCCTTTGCTGTACCTTTTAAACTCCTAACTTTGAACTGAAATATTTATTATTTCTGTTTCTCAAACATCACGACACAAGCCAGGCCCTCAGACTGGAGCCCCAAGCACCAACACGCTGTGTGAAACAACCTGCCAGAAGCAAACTGCACTAGTGATGTCAGAGCCCAGGTTTGCTCTGACCATCGCAGGACAACATCTGGCAACTGCAACACGGTTCCCTCACGAAGGTGTCCGTTTATTTCCCCTTGTTTGTCAACCTTCTTCCAGAGCAGTGCTGGTGGGACTCTGAGTGACTCAGTGGGCTTCAAACCTGTCAGTGAGCTGGTTTGAATCATTATTCTTCTTTTTTGGGTGTTATTTTTTGTTATCTTACTGATTGTGTACCACCTGCTCTGGGCTTGTTGAGCCTGGAGAGAAGGAGGCTCAGCGGAGACCTTCTGGCTCTGACAGCTCCTGACAGGAGGCTGGAGCCGGGGGGGGTTGGGCTCTGGTCCCAAGGAACAAGGGACAGGACAAGAGGAACCAGCCTCAAGCTGCCCCAGGGGAGGTTCAGGTTGGAGCTGAGGAACAATTTCTTCCACCCCCTCCAGAGCTGTCCCAGGCTGCCCAGGGCAGGGGTGGAGTCCCCGTGATCCCTGGAGGGGTTTCCAAGCCCCCCGTGGAGCTGTGGTGCTGAGGGCCATGGATCAGTGGTGCCCTGGCAGTGCTGGTGGAGCAGGTGGACTCGATGAGCTGAAAGGGCTCTGCCAATCAAAACAATTCTGTGATTTCTAAGGCACTGTGCACTATTGGAGCCTCTGCCCAAAACACTGGTGATATTAACTACGTGCATATGACTGAGTTAGATAATTACATGGATACAAATTATTCGTACAAATTCAATTTAACCTGGGAAACAAAACACACAACCATTCGCCTGCATACAATGCACCAAAGACCTTTAACCTTTCAGGGCAGTAAAGGTGAAATCTGAAATCTTACTGCAAATCCCAGCCTCCCGATGCCGGCGGCACAGGGAACTGCTGGCCCCTCTTGTACAGGTAAGATGAAGGTTTAACACCAGGCTTAAACCTGCAGGCTCTCCAGAGCCTTGTGAAGCCGCAGGGCAAGCGGGCTTCAGATCAGATCCGCAGTGGAGAACTTCTCCAGGCAAAAGCTTTTGGAAAAGGAGCTTTTATTATAAGGAGCATTCCTTGGTACAATTCATGGGCCGGAGGAAGTTGTTCGGTGCAGAGTATAGTGGTGGAGATGACCAGGTGTGCCAAGTCAAAGCCCTGGTCCCGGCAGTGCCGTCAGGGTTTGACAGCCACGCATCAGTGATCTCCTTGACCCCGTTTGTGTGGTAAGGACACTCCTGATTCATCTGGTGATGAGACACAAAAGCAGCCTTTTAATTTCAGGCAGTGCAGAAAGCACCAAGAGGACGGAAACACTGGAGGGACCCCAGGGATGTGCTGTTGGAGGACAGACTGTTTGCTCTGTCAGTATGTTCTGGTTTTCACCTCCGTGCCCGGTGGTCTCAGCAGTTTCTGGGCATGGGGACCTTCCTCTCCACATGCAGACCAGGCCAGGCCAGGAACTCCTGCTGTCCTCTTCTTTTCTCTAGAGGGACATCACAAAGGGTTTGAAGACAGCAGCCTGCCCAGGCACTGCTTACGCGCAGGTCTGAGGGTGCAGGAAACCCTCAAGCACCACCACTTCTAAACACATGTAAAAAACCAGAAACCGAAGAGTTATGAAATGGCCAGAGGAAAATGTCAGTGTAATCTAAATAAGGACATATAACCATAGTGCTCAATTGCAGACTTGTGGAAATTGGCTGTTGTATTTTCCGAGGAGCTGAAATGCAATTACAGTAGCAACGATGAATCACTATAGCCCTGGGCTTGGCAATTTCTCCACCCATCTCTGCTTTCTCCTTTCTTACATTTTCTCTTAGTGATACATGCATTAGCTTATCAAGGACTAATGGAAGTTCTAAGCCTTCCACAGCTTGTTCTTGATAGTCACAGAGACAGGTGTCATCATGAAACTATTGACATGACAGACCCTACAATAGCACAGCCAGCAGGACCAGGGCAGGGGTTGTCTCCCTGGGCTGGGCACTGGGGAGGCCGCCCCTCGAATCCCAAGTTTAGATTTGGGCCCCTCAATCCCATAAGGACATTGAAGGGCTGGAGCATGTTCAGAGAAGGGCAATGAAGCTGGGGAAGGAGGTCTTCAAACAAGGAGGGCTTCAAACCTGTCAGTGAGCTGGTTTGAATCATTATTCTTCTTTTTTGGGTGTTATTTTTTGTTAGCTTACTGATTGTGTATCACCTGTTCTGGGCTTGTTGAGCCTGGAGAGAAGGAGGCTCAGGGGAGACTTTCTGGGTCTCGACAGCTCCCTGACAGGAGGTTGGAGCCTGGTGGGGTCGGGCTCTGGTCCCAAGGAACAAGGGACAGGACAAGAGGAACCGGCCTCAAGCTGCCCCAGGGGAGGTTCAGGTTGGAGCTGAGGAACAATTTCTTCCACCCCCTCCAGAGCTGTCCCAGGCTGCCCAGGGCAGGGGTGGAGTCCCCGTGATCCCTGGAGGGGTTTCCACACCCCCCCTGGAGCTGTGGTGCTGAGGGCCATGGGTCAGTGGTGCCCTGGCAGTGCTGGGGGATGGTTGGACTCAGTGGTCTCTTCCAACCTTTGTGATTCTGAGTCTATGATTCTATTCTTAAAAGCATTCTTCGGGCAGGATTGTTGTAGCAACACAGCACATAACACAGCTTAAAGACCTGTCAGATAACGTTTCCAAAGACATGTTCAGCTTAAACTGCTTTGAACATTTTACTTATTTTTAGCTCGCTAGGCAAACAATAAGGATTATCAGTCTTTTTAAGTCTAAGAAAATAATATAAGCAGACATAAAACAAGACTTCCAAACACGGTTAATGGTTAGAGTCAATCTTAAAGGTCTTAGGTCCAACCTCGACAATTCTATGACTCTGTGAACATTCTCCCTGCACTGAATCACTGGCACAGCTTCAATACCAATGTCTTCAGCTTTCACTTCCAGGTAGAGAAATGCCTCGCACAAGCAAAGTGTCACCCATCACCCGCAGAGTGACGCTCCCTGCTCACGATCCCGAGCAGAACTAGGGTGTTCAGTACAAATTCAGTCATCAAGTGCTGTCCTGCCTCTCATCCCCAGGCACAGTGTGAGATCTGCTGATCTACTGGATGTTCTCATGCCAACCAGCTCCTGCGTCCCTGCAGGGCCAGGCGCAGATGGCTGCACTCCTGCCCAGTCCCCAAAACCATCTTCAGTATTTGCTCAAAAAGGTTGTAGCTGTTTCACTGAAGTTCTCAAAGTCCCACAGCTATTTATATTTGATTAGTCCTGTAATTTTGATGTGTAGCTGCAATCAAGACAGGTTCCTTTCAGCAAAGTGTCACTGAGAGCACAGCCTGGTTATTATGAGACCAAAAATCCTACAATGAGACCGTTGGAAAACGTTGTGACCAAAATGGTATTTAGAATCACAGAACCATGGGCTCATAGCACGGTTTGGGTGGGAAGGGACCTTCCAAATTCATCTAGTCCACCCCCACTGCACTAAGCAGGGCCATCTGCAACCAGAACAGGGTGCTCAGAGCCCTGGCCAACCTCCCCTGCAATGGTGCCAGGGATGGGGCAGCCACCACCTCTTGGGGCAGCCTGGGCCAGGCTCTTCCCACCCTCAGCACCAACAATTTCTCCTTCTCTCTGGTCTAAATCTATCCTCTTCTAGTTTAAAACCTCTCGTCCTGTCCCGACAGGCCCCGCTAAGAAGACTGCCATCATAAAACCCATCAAAATTACTGTACATCATAAAAATTTCATTATTTTCAAATTATTCATCTACTTTTCAAGGAAATGAGTCAAGAGCATCTGGTTTTTGGGCCCCCATCAGGATGACTGGCAGAGTGGATGCCTCTCACTGGGCACATCTTTATCGGGGGTGGCCTGATGCTGTGCTGACCCTGATGTCCTCGCTGCCTGCCATTTGGGCTAAAGGAACAATGAAATAACTGCACATTTGATGGCAGCAGGAAGAACAGAAAGACCTACACAATGAGGAAAGCAGGATAAAAACCGTGGTCTGAGGGCAGCATTCTGTTCATGCACTTGTAAAAATACAGGAGAGTTAAAAGGAGTAAAACATCAAAGTAAGGGAAAAGATGAAAAAAAAAAAAAAATCCCAAACAAAAAGGGAGAGAAAGGCTGAACAGAGTTACTTTGGGGGAGAAAACTGGCCAAAGAAGACAGTTTGGTGTCCTGAGAAAGGGAACTACCCTGTGTTTCATGACTGTTCCCACAGAATCAGGACTCGGTGTGTAGTTTGCCTTTCTTTTTTTTTCCAGACATATCTGACCTTACCATCAGTTTTTCATCATAACAGAAATAGCTCAGAGAGCCTGAGTTTGTCTGTTTGGAGCACAAAGTGTATTAAAGGTTACTGGGAGGTACCTGACAGCAGTTTGATTGGGTTGTCTCTTGCTGCACCCAGTGCTGAGCGCTCCAGGATTGCATCTCAAGGGGTGGGCACCAGCGTTGGCTTCTGTGGGAAGATGATCTGAGAGACTGGGGTGGGGGGACCCAGAACAGGATGCATCAGCCTCCACCACCACCACGTGCAGATCTTAGACGTGTCCTTATTGAACACAGCCAATAACTCAAATGCCGTTTGGCTTGAGACTGCAGCCCAAAGATTATCTTTCCACATCAGGCAGCCCTTTTAAGAAGTCACCTAGTAACTGAGCGGCTGTGTCTCAAACAGTACAAGAGGTTTGAAAAGGACCTGTTGGGTCTTTAGGGTCAGTTCTCAGCTGTTGGTGGCAACTGCATCAGGGTAAGGCAGCTCTGGGAAGGGTGACCCAGAGCGTCAGGACTTGAGCTGTTGGAAGAAGCTCCGGTGTTCTCATGTTTCAGCCCCGACTCTTCATGGCCATCGGATACTTGTTTTCCCTCACACTAACATCTCCCTTGCTCTTAAAGGAGGCGTGTTTACTTCTGTGTTTACTCCGAAGTTTCATAGGGAACAACTGTATCTCTTCTCAGCATTCATTTTTTGAACTAAACAACTTCAAGATCCTTACCAAGGAAAAAATCAGGATTATCCTGTGATTATTCTGCATTCACATCTAAAGTTTATCTCCCTTGATTAAAAGCGACCAGAGCTGAATGTGTAATTCCAGGGAAGGCTGCAGCAGAGCTTCCTAGAATGGTATTAACATTTCCTTCTTCTCCTGGAACTATTTTTGTTGATAGGTGCTTTTGGTCAGACCTGCTTCATATTGGGAGTCCGCAGCCATCTCGGCATCAACAAATACACCCTGATTTTTCACTTCTTCTGTCATTTCCAGCTGATGAGCTCCCAGGCTGCAGCAGAGATTCTCGTTCACAATTCCCAAGTGCATGACCTTGTACTTTCCACTATTAAATTTCATCCCATTTCCAACATGCCAGCACTCCATGTTATCCAGCTCTTCCAGACGTGCAGATACTCCCCATGCACTGCTGCTGCCTCCCAGCTTGGTGCCATCAGCAAACACCATCAGCTCACTTCTACCTTTTGTTCCAGGGCCTGTCTGAAAAATATTGCATGAGATCAGAAGACCGTAAGACACAGCGCGCTGGGTCAGCCCGCGTCCCTGCGCTCCAGCGCTCTGCCCTGATGCTGAGTTTTGGGAGAGCACCGGAGCCTCTTTCCGCTCTCTCATCCCTTTGCCCTCCTTGTGCACCCACAGTTGGGGTATGTTTGAGGTGACTTCCCTACCTTGGCCACGTAGCGGGCTTTTTATGGGCCTGCTTTCTGTTCATTTACTGAATACATTTCTGAACCTGCTGAAAGCCTCCAAGTTTCTTAAGGACCCTCACAGTCTGCCTTCCACCCAAACTACTGTCCTCTGTCTGCAGCTAGCTTCTTACCTACCAAGTAGGTCGCCAGCTCAGCTAGATGTTTGCCATGTGGCATAGCTTTTAATATCTTATTAAATCCAGTTAGATTAAATCTATTCTATATCCGTCACCTAGAAAACAATTATCAAAGGTATAATCTTAGATAAATGCAGTATATCTTCAGTAAAGCTATGTCACATTTTTACTTTAGTTTAATTTACACTTAGTTGTCCGTCCCCAATCACTTTTTCCTTTACAGGTTTTCTAAGCTTTTAATGCTCTTGAGGTCAGGCTAACAGGTGTCTAAAGGACTGCATTGCTTTTCTTCCTCCTGCTTAAAAACAGCTACGGCTTCCTTGGTAATTCCCTCTCAACCTGACATTAAAACCTTTGTACCGGCTGAGTGAGGATATGTTCCACAGCTGTGAGAACCATGGGCTTGGGAACACCTCATTCCCTGAGCTGCATGTCAGGTTCTCCCAGGCCTTGCTCTCCCTTTGGGTACAGTAATTTCTGTTTCCATAAAATAATTCATATAATAATAGAATCATGTGGGTTGGAAAAGACCTTCAAGAGCATCGAGTCCAAGCATTAACACAAGTCTACCAAGTCAACCCCAAGTACCACATCTCTAGGGTTTTTAAACACCTCCAGGGATGGTGACGTCCCTGGGCAGCCTGTTCCAATGCCTGACAACCCTTTAAAGGAAAAAAATTTCCCTACTGTCCAGTTTAAACCTCCCCTTGTGCAGCTTGAGGCCATTCCCTCTTGTTCTGTCATGAGTTATGTGTGAGAACAGATCAGCTCCCACCTCTCTGCAGCCTCCGTTCAGGGAGTTGTGGAGTGATCAGGTCTCCCCTCAGCCTCCTTTGCTTCAGACTAAACAGGTCCTGTTCCCTCAGCCACTCCTCGTAGGACTTGTTCTCCACGCCCTTCACTGGCTTAGTTGCTCTATCACCGGTTTAGTTGCTCTCATTCACTATCATCTGCTGCCCTGATCATCACAGAAAACAGATGCAGAAGTCATTTAACACGGGGCCATACCTAACGCTTCTGACAAACCAGACTAGAACCTAAGAAATGGAGGGACTGAGCACACCAGCTGTGGAAAGCCTCCACGCAACGTGTTTCAACCGTTACGGTAAAGACAGTGCCAAAGAAGACAATTTGTGTCACTAAAAGAAGCAGCTGGAAGCACACCAGCTTTCCCAGTCACAAGAAGCAGCTGGAAGCACACAGCTTTCCCAGTCACAAGAAGCAGCTGGAAGCACACAGCTTTCCCAGTCACAAAGGATGGCACTCCAGTGAGCTCCCCCTCTTTAAAAACCAGAAGGAGCATCCAGCAGGTTCTGCTGTCCAAAAGCCCTGGGTCTCCAGGATTCAGCTTCCTGAAGTAGGTCGTATTTGATCTCTGTCCAGGCATACTGCAAAAGGCAACCCTTTAACGGGGACTCATCAAAATTCATATTCTGCTTGCTAGTGCTGTCAACACACGTCCTCTTCAGCTACAGCTACAGCAGCTTAACAGTTTTTCACTGCTTTTGGGTATAAACAGGCCAGGAATCCTGGTTTTCCTTTCAACTACCTGTATTTCTTCCAAAGTTCCTCTGAAGGTACATATTGACTTTGAGACCACATTTGCATTCAGATGATGGCTTGTTGTTGGAAAAAAAAAAAACCCAACCCTTTAGAGGGGCTGATCAACTTCCTGTCAAATGTTTACTGTCCCTGACCAAGGGAGTGAAACTAGAACACAACTCACTGCATGGCTTATATCTGAGTTTAGAGACGTGAGATCCTGTATTTTGTGTTGTTCTCTCCGAACATTAATGTTACTTCTAGTTTAAACATGACCTAATGACAGACTGAAGTCCATCTGTTACAATGACTAGCCTGGGACTCAGAGGGAGAGTCCTGTGGATAATTTAGGAGTGCATTTTTATAGTTCCTTCCAAGCAACCTTTTCATTTCAGATCAAGGCGAACATGAGGAGCAGGTGGAAATATCTCTCAAAAGTACAACCTGACCTACATACTGTATTGTAAATTAAAGATATGTATAAAAAGAAAGCATTAATGACCCATCACATTTGCAATGAAACCCAGATATAAATCTTGCTGCTGGAACTCTATTGCAAAAAACTCAGTTAAAGCTTCATTTTGGAAGCTGCAACGCTTCCTGCCAACCGTACCCCGCTACTTCTGACACTGCTGCCGTTTCCCTCCCGAGCTTTCTTGTGCTTTTTCGTCGCTTAACGCTCAACATCCCTTTTGCTTTATCACTTGTCTCTCGGTTTCCCTGTGTTTTTTGGCTCTCGTGTCTCGCGTTGGCTCCCTGCTCTCCATTACCTCATGCTCTAGGAGCCGCGGGCTGCTCAGGGTGGCTTGGACAGTGCATCCACCGATGGCATGGGGCCACACATGTTCTTACAGCTGAGCTGGATGTCACAAAAGCAAAGAAGGAAAGCATCGCAAAAAGACCTTGTGCACAAGAGTGGCTTTGGTAGCCAGGCGGGGCGTTTCTGCAAAGGACGAGCTGGCTTTGGAGGGCTCAGCCACGCTGCAGGGCACGGGCACAGCTCCTCGGCTCCCGCTGCTCCCCTCAGCACCCAACTGCAGCCCGCCTCCTCCTATTACCTGCCGCACAGGTTGGCCAAGGCGACCGCAAAACCTCCTACCGAGACAAGGCCTGTGCACCGGCGTCGCACCTCCCGCCTCAGCTGGGCTCTGGGCATCAAGCACCGCCACAGAGGAGGAAGGGGAGAACCAGCTTCGCCCGCCGAGGGGCTAAGGGAGCGCAGCTGCCTGGCTCCGGCATAGCCGCGGCTCCCCGGGGGAACGAGGAGCCCGGAGCGGCCCCGAGGTGCGTCGGAGCCGCCCGGACACAGCCACCCCCCCGCCCCTCCACCGACCCTCAGCCCAAGGGCGGGAGGGACCGCGCCCCCCCCTCAAGGCGGTGGCTGGGCCGCGGAGGGCGGGAACGGCGCGCGCCCTGCCCCAGCCCCGCCCTCGCAGAGGTGGGAGGGGAGGAGAGGGAGGAGGAGGAAGCGGTGTCGGGCGCGCGCCTCGCCCTGCCGTGCCCGCGTCCCGTGCGGCCGCCATGTTGTTGTGGCTGTGAGCGGCGGCGGAGGCAGCCCGGAGCCCAGCGACCCCGGCCCAGGCAGGAGGCCGCGCCCCGGGAGGGGGTGTGGGGGCTCCGCGCCATGCCCTGCCCCGCGGTAAGGAGCAGCCGGCGGCGTCTGGCTTCGCCCCAGCGTCTTACGCCGGGGAAAAGGGGGGGGGAGGTGGGCCGGCCTGCCGGGCCGGGGCCTGGGGGAGGGGGGCCGGGCTGTCAGCTGCGGGGCCGCGGCCCGTCACGCCCCCCTCGGCCGGCGAGGTGAGGGGAGGCGGCGGGGACCCGGCGCCGGCTTCTTCTGCTCAGCTCAGCTCCGGTTCGCTCGGTGCGGGAGGAGGCGGCGGGCTGAGGCGCTCGGCCGGCACCGCGGCCTCCTTCCCCGGGCGGGTAGGGACTCCGGGCCGGGCGGCGGTGCGGCCGCGGGCCTGCCGCGGGGTGAGGCCGCGTCCCTTGGCTGTGGGGCTGCCGGGCCGCGCGGACCGCGAAGGGTGGCCTGGCCTGGCCGCTGCGGGTGTCCTCCGTGGCTTATGGGCCTCAGCCGGTGCCAGCCGCCTCCCTGCCCCGTCCTGCGGGGGTGGCCGGCTCTCCATTGCCCGTGGAGCCGAGCTGAGGGATCGCCTCATGCCGCTGGCAGCCGTGCTCGGCTTCTCCTGCTGCTTTGGACGTGCTGTCAGTTGTGGTCAGCTGTCTTGGTGCATGGGCCCTTAAGCTCCCATTCTCTTTATAAGTGGGACTTGTTGAGGCTCTTTTATTTACGAACTTCTGGGGCTTTAATTGTGCCTCTTCCCATGTTCTTCTTAACAGTCCTGTTCTTTTGATGGGATCTGAGCAGATGTTGCCCTTCTCTGGTAAGTAGTGTTTTGCCCCCTGCCTTTGTTCCCCCCAACATGGAGTTGAAGTTTTTGGATTGAAGTTGTTCCCTCTTCTGTTCATTCTTCTAGGGAACGTTGTTTTATCAGCAGATGAGACCTTGTGTTCCTTCACATTTCTCTGTATAGGAAAGTGATTTACTTTCTTTCCACGCATGCTTCCCTCACTGAGGGGGAGGCTTGTAGTTCTTGCAGACTTGAAGCCTGATAGGCACTCCTCTCCCGTGTGCTTTACCCGTTTGTTTTCCTCTGCGATGAGCCCGTGTAACCATGTGCAGTAAAGCTTCTCTGAGGAGAAGAGAGCTTGTCAAGTGAATCACATCAGGTAGCGCTGAGTGTAGTGACTTTATGGCAAATAGAAAGGTGTGTTTAAATGCCTAGGTGATTTCATGGGGAAGGGAGGGTGGTGTGACTGAAGAAACTACGGCAGCTTTCTTGTAGTACCTGTCATGCTCCAAGCTTGAGGTAAAGGCCCGAGGTGTCTTTTGTGTGTTACTAAAGCTGTAGTAGTAGAAAATTAACTGTTTTGGTGGCAGTGAAGGAGTTTTGATGGAGTGCTGGGAGATGACTTGAGGGGAGGAGGCTGATACCTGATACCTGCGTTGCTTCAGCTGTTACTGATCACAGTGCTTTTGGGAAGATAGAAAAAGTCCTTTCTTTGATAGGACAGGAAATACTGTCAACTTGTAAGTGTTGAAACTTTCTGCAGATAAGTAGAGGCGGGGCATGGGATTCTAAAAGGCTTCAGTGACAAGTGTTTCTGTGTGCCTGCTTTGGAGTGTGGGGAGGGGCAGATCTGCAGGAAGATTATGTTGAGCAGTGGTGAGGTTTTGTAGGGTTTTTTTTGAGCGGTTGCACTAAAAGGTGCTCTTGTCCTGCTTCAAATTGTCCTGCTTCAAATTGTAGGAGTGATACACTGAGAATTGAGCTTAGTTCTCCTGCTGGCAGCGTTACAGGTACCTAAGTCCTGTTAATTTATCCATTACAATAACTTAATAAATTATAAATTATTAAACTATCAGTGTTAGCCTGCTTAAGTAAGATGCAGTGCGACCCACAAGTGATCCCAAGCAGGTGGAATAGGTCAGTTTAATAAGATGTCGTCTTTTTTCTTCTCAAAAATGGCCATCCACACCTGGAGGAGATGGAAACAGAGCATGCCCAAGCTTCTGAAGATTGAGGATACAGTATTTTATCTCCCATCTCGTTCCACCTACATACAAGCCAGGATGGTGGAGAGAAGTGTGCTGTCAAGCCTCTCGAGTAGGAGGAACGTGGCTGTGCAGTGCTTTGCTGGCAGTTAACCCCTGAAAAGGGAGGAATGTAAGGAGGAGGGTATTGTTAGGCTGCTGGGGTGATGGGCAGAAGCCTGACAAGTCTGCTGTAGCAAGGAAGGAAAAGTTTTCTCTGTGGAGTAAATTAGAGGAAGAGGTTTAGCATCCAGCACGAAGTCTGAGATCTTTTCACCTGTGGAGGTCAAGAAGGGATGTGACTGCTGGTCCTGTTCTGGTAGCTTCTTACTGGGATGTGCAACTGGACATAATGAGAGAGGACTCTTCTTCTAGGTCATGTGACTCCAGATTATGCATTAGTGCTTATCAAATATTGTAAACTAGAATGAAAAGTCCAGATATTTAAATAGGTACTCGTTTTATAGTTGCTTTCCTTGGGCAGAATTGAGGTAATATCTGTTTTTTACAAAATAAGCTGCTGAATACTAAATTGTCTAAGCCATGAGTGCAACTGTTCTGCTTCTGTCTCTGGCTTGAGTAGCTGGTGGTGCAAAGATCTGCCTGTTAGATCCCATATGGCTTTTAGCTCTCTGAGAAATGAGCTTTGTGATTGTCATTCCCCCCTCTTCTAGCTCTTGGTGTTGCCAGGAAGGCTTTAGGAATATGTCTGGCACTCAGTTCACTCTGTAATTCTTGTGAATTAACTGGATGTTAAAAGACAACTATTTCTTTATCTTTGTGCTGCTTCAAAATCTCAGGGTGATTGGCTTGCATGAAAGACCTGGAAAGTGAAGTTAGTTTTTAATGTGGGAATTGGAAATACTTTTTACTGAGGCTTGCTATGCCCAGTAAAGAACTGGAGCTCAGCTCCTAACACATTACAGCTTCTGCTGTGGATGGAACAGTGCGGGACTGCCGTGTCCGGCCTGGTGGATTGACTCGTATGTGCCTGCCGCGTGTGGAATGGGCAAAGGTCACAGACTGCAGCATCGTTTGATGTCAGCTGTCCTCATACAGAATGTAGTTGGTAACAGATACAGCCGTGACTTTGTCCCTTGCTTTGGGGTGAGCAGTTGAGAAGGACTGACAGAATGTGCTTGAAACCATAGAAATCTAATTGTAAGCTAGAGCATGAGTAGCCCAGACCTGTTCTTCCCCTTGTCTGATTAGTAGTTTGTGGCAGTGGTGCAGGGGAGGGGAACACCAACTGGCTGTAGTGATTCTGGGAGGTAATGTCCTATCCCATAAGGACAGCCTTGAGTCAGTCCCTGCTGATCAGAGCTAGAGGGAAGAAGGGCCTGTAGTAGCAGGACAGAAGTGTGGCATCATCATTGCTCTTCTCAGTGATATCCAGTGGTAGGACATGGGGCACCAGGTGCAAGCTGGAACATGGGAGGCTCCATGTAAATGTAGGGAGAAACTTTTTCATGGTGAGGGTGACAGAGCCTGGCCCAGGCTGCCCAGAGAGGCTGTGGAGTCTCCTGCTCTGGAGACTTTCCAAACCCACCTGGATCTGTTCCTGTGTGACCTGATCTGGGTGACCCTGCTCTGGCAGGGGGGTTGGACTAGGTGATCTTTCGAGGTCACTTCCAACCCTGAACATTCTGTGATCCTCTTGTTGAAGCCAGTGGTATCCTTCACCTTGGAGTGTCTGGGTGGTGTTGCTCTGCAGTAGAGGTTCACCTTCAGTAAGTACCAGCACGCCTAGAAGTGAGGCTTGGAACAGCAGCACCATGCCACGTGGAGAGAGCCGGGGAGGAAGAGCAAAGCAGAGGCTCTCTGGAATGTTAATGGAAATGGAGAAGCTATTTCTGGAATTATTGATGGCCATCAAAAAGCACTTTTAAAGGCTTAACTTAAAATACAATTGCTGATTCCCAGCTTTGGTTCATCTTCTCTGACTTGGAATCTTCATCTAAAGTTTGGAAAGTGGCAGATGGTTTGACGCGTGGCTGTGACTGCCAGTTAAGCTATTAACTGGAAGCATGCTCTGTAGGTGTTCCTGGGGCAGCTGGATACTCCAGGGGCATTGCTCCTCAGGTGTGTTCCTGCTGGAAATGGTTGCAACAAAGTAAGTTTGGTATGATCGAGTTGGAAGTGTTATTTTCTGAAACTTCTGTCTGTATATGCGTGAGGCAACTAATAGTGATACTAGTAGTGACCATGTAGGTGGTGGTATCCTTCTGAAGTCTGACAAGGGAGAAACCACCCTAGACTCTGAAATTTCAGGTGGCCTAAATGGGTGATTTTTGCCTTTTCTTAGGAGAGTTAGAATTCAGAAGACTTGAAGCTGGATGGCCTTTAAGTAATATTGCAACCCAGCTTGTGCAAGCTGCTGTACTGAAGTATTACCACTCAGAAAAAGTGAATGCTTTGAACAAGATTCTAGTGGAACTGAATTTTAGAGAAATTAGTCTGTTATTTTTTCCTCCTGACTAGGAATGAAGTGAAAAGCTGTAAAGCAGCTCTGATAGGGTGGCCTGGGGGCAGGCTGTTGTACAACCCACCAGGCACACCGGTGGTGGAATATGTCCTCTGTAACACATGCTGATAGCTCTTCAGCCCCCTTTTTTATACAGAAAATAAACCAAAAATATTGAATTGCAAATACTTCAAAGTATAACTTTGCAGTTCAGCATGAGTTGAAAGAGGACAGAACATCAAAGAAACGAAGCCTTAGAGAAGCACTAGTAGGTGAAAAGGAAAACGAGCTGTCTTTGGCCTTGCTCAGCACATCTTGCTGGTGTTTTCAGCGTTCGCTGACTAGCCATGAGGAAAACGCAGTTGGGTGTGCTCTTGCTGGCTTTCATCTGAGAGGCTGATCCAGCTGATGCTTTTACTGACTTTGGTGACATCAGTTCTTCATCATATTATTCTCCAGTATATGAATAGCATGGTAGTGGTCAATTTGAGGGTTCTGAGCTATTGCATATCTTGTGAAGGGTCATCTTCCTGGCAGTGCTGGGTTAACAGTTGGACTTGATGACCTTCAAGTTCTCTTCCAATCAAAATGATTCTATGATTGTAACTAGTGCTAGCTGTGAAGGCTGAGCTTAGCTTGGAAAGCTATTCTGTCACCTATGGAATTAGCTTGAAGCTAGATGTGATCAGAACCGTGGTGGTAGTCCCTGGCTGCTTAGGAAGAGCTGGGCTTTAGGAGGGGCAGGCAGAACAGACCACCACCCTGTGTTTATAGTGAGAGCTGTGACAGGGAGTGTTCAAGTGTATGAGCTTCTGATTCTGGACAGCAGGGCAG
Organism: Megaceryle maxima; assembly: GCA_024605025.1. Classification (NCBI taxonomy): domain Eukaryota; kingdom Metazoa; phylum Chordata; class Aves; order Coraciiformes; family Cerylidae; genus Megaceryle; species Megaceryle maxima. The sequence goes on along the minus strand of JANHGN010020473.1, from coordinate 28,739 downwards.
GCTGCCACAGGCCTCTGGGCAGCCAGAGCATGGCCTAGAAGGCAGTGCATAGCCACACTTCTGTTCTGATGCTTGGACTTGTGATATTTACCTTTATACTTCCTTCCTTTTGTGTACTTTGAGCTCCAGCTGGGTGTTCTGTGCTCCCCTTCACTTGATTCTAGTCTAGTGACTCCTGCATTTTCTGCAGTGATAGTTTCCCCAGGGTTGGACAGTGCTTCTCAAAAGAGTCTCCTCTGGTGCAGTGCCTGCTGTGCACTTCTGAGGAGAGGAAGTGGAAACCCCCATTGAGAGGAGAGCTAGAAAGCTCTTCTGCTTCATGGGCAAGCACACAAATGTCAAAGCTCTTATAGTACTGTCTTCTTATCTTCTGGCAGAGCTTTAAAATAAGAATCTGTGATTGCATTTTAACTTGGTTGCAGGAAGAATAAATTTAAATGTGCTTTTCTGCCTGTTGGAGTAGGTCCCTGAGAAGGCTTGGGCTGAGCAGCATCCCTGTTAGATGCTGTGAGGTGGAAGCAGGATGTGTAGGGACTTGGTTTCTTGAGCTGGGGCAGTTCTGCAGGGGCATGGATCTGCAGGTGCAGACACCTGGTAAGCTCACTGCTGAACATACTTGGTGAGTAGTAGGTATCTTCAAGTTGTGGGTTTAATTTAAGAGCTAAAGCTGTTCTCTACTGGAACAATCTCTACAGGTGTGGAGGATCTACCCTCTCACTTCCTACTTTCTTTGACCCTTACTTGGCAAAAAATAGTAAAATACTTTAACAATAATCTTTCTACTTTACAAGGAAACAACATTGTCAAAGTAACTTGCTACCTGTGCAGTGTTCTTCCGTGCTGTGAGTACAGTACCCCCAAGGGTAAAACTTCTACCAAAGGCTCTCCTGCTTATGGTCTTTTTTACCCTATTTTAAAAATGTGAAAAGATTTTATTTTTTTTTTTCATCAGAGAAAACCAATGAAAAACTATACATCATGCTTTAGCTGAGATTACTGAAACCAAAAAATAGCTTGAAATAGAGACCTATAGCTAGGGTGGCTGTCTGTGTGACAGGGTCTCTTGTGTATACAAAGGCTAATAGTCTCTAAGTATTTTTGATTGTTCTGGTACTTGACAAGGTTTGGTTACGAGAATACGTAGTCGGTATGGGGGGAAGTAACGCACTTCAAACTGAATTTGTGGAGGCAGACTGCTGTGTTGCCATAATTAAGTCTTTGTAGTTTTTCTTTCTAATACCAAAGGTTTATGCACTGGTATAGACATTATTTATAGAAACACTGTTAGAACAGTTTTCTGTTGCCCTTTTGTGGGCCTCATTTGCTTCTCCAACTTCAGGAGTGGAAACTAGGGCTATAATCAAAGCATTAATTCTGTAGTGCTACCTGAAAGGATGGAGCTTCAGGAAGAAATAAAAATAGTTTCTCTTTCCCTATGCCTTTCAAAGAAGGCTTTGACTGCTGTATCTACTGGGAAAGCGCAGGCTCTTCACAGAAGGAGACTTTTCCCTAGTGCTGCTTTCTCTACCCATGGATGTACATGGGGGAAGCTGTCCCAGCCCCCTGGGTGAGCAGGGGACAGAAATGCTGGTCTGCATGCTGAAAGGCCTGGTTTGAAATGGGGTCTGCAAAGATGAGATGTACTTGGATGACTTTCTGACTGCCCTTGAAGAGTGGAGCAAAGGCAGGACTTGCCCCTGGAGTGGTTGCTGTCTCCCCAGCTCACCCCTGTGAGCAGCCTCTCATGGAGGGGTGATGTGGGTCATAAGCCTTCCAAGTCCTGTGAGTATGACTCCACAGTTTCTGTGTGGTTTGACTGTTTGGCACAAGTAGGATTCTTATTTATGAAGGGTTTCTGTACAGCTGGTGGCAGGATTGCAGAAACTAGATGGAAAATCAGATCTTTCCTTGAGTCTTTCTGTCATGTAGGGTCTAGCACCTGATAGGTAGACTACTAGAATTTTAATTTTGGTTAGTTAGCTGCTAGAAATTGCAGTTGAAACTTTTGAAGAGTTGAGTGAAACTGGAGACTGAATTAAAGAAAAGGTAACAACGAGACTGAGCACCCAGAAAGGTTAGGAACAACGTAGTTGCACCTACTGTAAAGCTGGAACTGCTTATGACTTAAAACCTTTAACATCCTGCAGCTGTCGTTATGTGGGTAAGATAACTTGCAGTGCTTTTGATGTGAAGCCTTAGTTTTGTTGTACAGAAGAAGTTAGAATGATCCAGTCTACTAGTTGACCTAGTATTTAGCTCTGTCCTATTGCTCTTATTCCACCACTACATGCTTTCAAAATGAGTGGAAATCCAAAGCTGCTCATGGAAGTGGCTGAGGCTGGATTTGGAATTGGTGGAAAGCCTTTCGCTGGAATTTCCTATCTGGTAGCTTGACTGGGAGCCACAGCCTGACTCTCCCTATTTTCTCTGAAGGAATGGCAGTAACCTGGTTGCTGTGGCTGTTTGATTTCATCTCTTGTAGCCATAATTGACCTAAATGTCTACCTGGGAAAGCTTTACTTATTGCACTGCTATCTGTGAGCTTGTAATTGCTATCGTTGAAACCTAAACTTGAGATAAAATGAGATGCTGTGAAGTTCTGCTGTTGGTAATTACACCGTTTGCTGCATCCTTGATAGGGTGTTTGCTTCAAGACCTTTTCAGACCTAGTTCTGGATTTCTTGCAGCTAAAACCAGTCCTCGGTTTTACTTGCCTCCAGCCCACCCTATCTTCTCTAACTTTCAATGCTACTGTTACCAAAGCTGACTTGGACTGTTCTGTGGGTTCTCCCTAAGTTTAGGCTTTTAAAATACTTTTCTTTCTCCTGACAAAGAACAGATCAGCCAAAATGAGAGGAAAACTCACCTGCCATATCACAGAGCAGCTTTGCTTGAAGATGAATGTGAGAACAGTGCTCCACCCATTCTGCAGTCAGAGCTCACTGTGGGCTGACTAGAGCAGAAGCACCTTTCCTGAGCAGTGTGAGCTTTGATTTTATTTTTCTATTTGAGTTTTCCTTAATTCTTTTTTTTTTTGTCTTCTGAGAACAAATATCTCAGTGTAAAGTAGGCGCTGTTGAACTTTTGATCTAAGAAACCTGACTAAAATGTCTAAGCAGATGGCATTTCTAGGTTATTTTGATCATTTTTTTTTTTCTTTAATAAATGGAAGCTGAAAGCAAGTGAAGTGTACTTAATGCAAACTTGCAAGTTTATTGCCTCTGCCTGCAGACCTTTTACTACTTTCCATCTAAGCACTGTGCATGGTTTTTTTAAGAGTGGGTAAGCTTTTCATCAAATTAATGACTAATCCTTATCAAAACCAAACAAGTGTTCATCTTTACAGTGAAGGCTTTCTGTTCCTTAATTGTATGGTGATCAGTGGACATACTAGTCATGAGTACATTTGAGAATTCAGATTCTTAATTTTCTCTCACTGCTGGTAGCAGGAATTTGCTGTGAACAGGACATTATATTCTGGTTGGATACCCATTGTAATTAAATTATCATCTTTGTCTATGTTCAGTGAACCTTTCTTTGAGTAACTTCCAAAAGAATGCACCTTTTTGCACGTTGGTAAAATCTGAACTCTCTGGGGAAGAAGGAGGAAGATGGAACAAGGTAAATATTTTGAGGTCTGCTGGGCTTTCCTTGCAGGTTTGGCTGATGGATTATGGTCAAGGCGTAGTTGTGTTCTAATGCAGAAAACAATAGCTTGCTTGTTTTCTTTTACTCTGGACTGGAATCTCTTAATCCCTTCAGACTCAAGCATGAGTATCACATGATTTGGAGGTGTTTGGTTAGCGTACTTCACTGCTGCAGAGCATCCCTGTGCGTGACAAATGAGTAAATCAGGACTGCAGAGAGAAGCCACATGGAAATTTTCAGTTTTGGAGATCCATGTCAAAGTGTTGAATAGTTTGTTGCTGGGTTATGTTCCAGCAAAACTCAGGGGAACTGAAGCATATGGGCCATTAGACTTTTAAGTAAGGAGATCATTTTTCTGCTCTAAAACTCCTGGTTCATGATAAAAAGGATTCCAATTTCAATGTACTGATTGTGTACTTTGTTTAGTATACCTAGAAATGTATTTTATATATTTTAGATATAGATATAGACCAAACCAGGTGTTAAGAGTATTTGTATGGAAACTTCCTTGCAGGAAAACCATGGTGGTATGGCTAATCTGAGGTCCTTCTTTCAATATCTGTGACCATATGAGACATCAGTGGATATACAACCGTAGAAGTAGGACTCCTAAGCCCTTGTAAAAGTGAAAGAATAATAAATATTCATTAACATATCATTACAGAAACAGTAGCTTCTTGTATAGTGCCAAAATGGTTCCAGCGTGCCTGGTTGCTGTCATGTTGCTTCCCCCCTATTTCAGTTGTGAGCTTTAGTAGCTGGAACCCAAATGTCTTTCACATGGCAAACTGGGATTTTAGGTTTCAAATGACAGGATGAATGCTGATGGGCAAGTGCTGAACACTGATCTAGTGAGAGGACTGATCTAGAGGAGTATGTTTTGGGGGTTCCCTAAAATGCTGAAATATGTTAATGAAGTGAGGATGGTAAAAACTCCAGTGATTTAGAAGCTGCTGATCTTAACTTGTGGTGCTGCTTTTGCAGAATTTCGTAGGTTTAAGCACAAGATCACCATTGCTTTGCTTGGAATAGCTTCAGGAACATACTCTACCAGCAGCTGAAGTTGCTTCTTCCCAAGTTGTTTCACTCGCATCAAAAGAAATGCAGAGGTAATTGGGGAGCTCTGGTCATGGTGGCTCTATACTTAGCTCATTACTCCAGGCAAATTATCTTTTCCTTCTCAAGTGTTGACTGGTAGGCTGGTTTAAGAGCTGTCTAGCTTTCAACTGCTGGGTCATTCTAACTCCTCCACAATATTTTTATTGCGTAGGCACTTCTTCCTGTGAACTCCTGAAAGACTGGCAATAACCTAACTGTGGAAGAGTCTAAGGATGAGAATTCTTGTAGTAATTCACTGGGGGGAGGGAAGTAATGCCAAACCTGCTGGTGTAATCAGCCTGGAGTAGGAAGCAGTCGTGAAACCTGCTTGATGCAGCGCTGACCTGCGGAGGGTGGTTGGGTTCATTACTGTCGCTGTGCTGGGTGGGTGTGGTGCTGGTGTGGAGGACTCAGCCTTGGGGGTTGTGGACAAAGGGCGAAAGGATTTAGCTTGATTTGACAAGTGTAAGATTTGTATAACGAGGACAATAAGAGCTATTTCTTGTTTTTCTTTTTATGACTACTTTTTTAACAAGCTGTTTGTCCAAGTGTAGGTGCTCCCATCCTTTCTGAGGGTCACACCCAGAGAGCAGTCCTATTAAAATTAATAGTTCTATTGCATTGCATCATTCCTTAGACCGCCACGTTCTCATTCAGCACTAAGGTATGAAGACTTTTCCTCTTGCATAAGACAACTTGATTTGTTCTGGTTGGGGAGGAAGCAGTTTGGCAGCTCACTAAAGAGTAAGTTGCGTGCTGCTGTGCCTTGTAGCTTATTTTTTCTAAACATTATTTCAAGCCATTGTCCAGCTTTCTCAACTGTCTTAGCAACATGTACAATTGCCTGAGACTGGACCACTGCTCGCACAGAGGTGGTGATTATCCAGCCAGCCCTTGCTGAATGCAGTTCCTTTGCTGCTTTTAGCCCACTGCTTGTTCCTAGACCCAAATTGTTTGGCATTCAAATTAGAGACCTGATAGGGCTAAGCCTCATGTACTTGATTATATTTCAAGAGCCTCAAAATTGCTGTATGGTTTAATCTACTTGATTTCCTTTTAATTTCTAAGTATTTATAACAACTTTTTTTTCCTCATTCTTTTCAGTTTTCAGTCTCATCATAAACACTTGCTTCTGTGCATCAATCCTAGCAGAGTGTGGTGTACTGGTAAAGAAATAGTTTTTCTAAGAATACACTGCAAATCTAGTAACCTTTGTTACTGAGCTCAACTGACTTCACTTACCAAAGGCAAGGAGTAAGAAGTTAAAAAGTGCCTTGTCAAAAGAAGTCAGTCTGAAGTGACTTGTATCACAGAAAGGGCAAGAAGGGACCAAAGGTTTTTTTGGTGCAAGAATTACAATTAGAAGCCAGCGAGTGGGCTGAGGAGAATCTTACAGTTTAACCAAACACCTAATGCCAAAACAACCTCCAAAAGTTCATTTATGTGCTTAAACTCCCTTTTTTTTATACTGACTCTTGCCAAGACAATTAAAGAATTCCTGGAGCTAGTTTGAATTTCCAGGCTGGCTTTGGAGCACGAAAGCCGCTTCTGCAGGTGCAGAGAACACTCAAGTCTGTTCAGGTAGACTGGTGAGTCCCAGTGGTTTTATTGCTGGGAAGATTTGATTATTTTTTTATAGGAGTCTGAGGACACTGCTGTGAAGCACATTTGTGCAGTTGCAGCTGTACCCAGCTGGGGTGTTTGAGTGCTTGTGAAAGGTCAGGTTTTGAACTGTCAGGAACTGATGAGCAGTAAACTTTAAACTGGTATTGTAGCACCTGTTTTCTAGAACTTCAGGCCTCCTGTCTGACTGAGAACTCAGGAGGAAGAACAGGGTCCCTGTGTGAAGTTGGCATTCTTGAGATCTGTTTAACTATTAGTAGCTTGTTAAAATGCAGAAGGTGAAAGGAGCACCCAGGGCCAATTTGGAGAAGGCTTGTTCAGCTGCATGAAGATCAATTGTGGTAAAACAACTCAGTGCACCCATCATGCTTGCAAAAGAAAACACAATTCAGCGCTGGATTTCAACAGCAATTAGTCAGGTTTTGCCATTGTATTCTCCCTTAGGTGACTTCATGTTAAGTATTGTTGAAAGACTTGACTTAGCCAAGTTTGTAGTGTAGAAACAAATACAATGGCTTGAAACTCGTCCCAAGAATCTGCTGCTTGTTAGCTGACTTCTGAAGAGCCCCTTTACCTGTAACCCCTCAAAAATTGTGTGGAAGACTTGGTTATTTATTTATTCATAACCCTTTAACCAGAACTCAGAGTTTAAACAACATACTGATAGTTTTTTGCATATGAGAACGTGAAAGAGAAAGCTGAGAGGCTGGGGATCCATAGATCGCACCGTAACACGTTTAACCTCTACATGGGATTCAGAGCATCATTGCTATAAAAAGCTTTTTGCCTTGTGCTGATCCATTCCTCCAACACAGCTTTTTGTAACCTTTAAACTCTGTGAGTATAGAATAGGAATTTATCCTGTTAAAACCTGCATTTGTTTATAAAGAGTTGACTCCTGCTTACCTACGGCCTACATCTTTAGATCTCAGTTATTTAAATACCAAGGTGTGTGTCACTCTAAATGTACTGGGTAGGTAAGTTTTTTTCCTTTACCAGAAGGAAGGAAATGTGACCTGTAGCTAACGAACAGCTGTTTCTATCTCATTACACCTTTTCATTCTTCAGTTTTGTTTACCTACAGTATTGAACCCCTAAATTAGGATTTAAGAGTTGTTCTGCAGGTGAGTTTTTGCCTGTGAAATCCTGGAGATTTGCTCAAATACTTCTGAGGTGAATATCTTGGAAGTGATGTGTTTACATTACATCCAATTTCAATTTTACAGGCTTTCTTTTTGAGGAGGAATGGGTAAAAGGCCTTACTAATGTCTGCTCTAAACAAAACAGGCTGGGTTAATACTATAACGTATACTGGGTATATGGAGTGTCTTAAAAATGAGCTGCTTGATGACGTAGGTTGATTGTAAGGGTCTGAAAGCTTCGGTTCTGAAGTAAGGAGTAAGTCTTCCAGTCTGGCTATTTAGATTTGCCCTACTTTTAAACCTCGTGGAATTTTTGAAGGGAGAAGTACCAGATATTTTTGTGTGAGTTGGTAGGCTAGAGATATATTCTCTCTTAGTATTTTGAGGTAGTTTGGTGTAAAATTTTCACGGAAATGTAGCTCATACTGAATGGGTAGAGTGGGAGTGAAGGTGAGTTAAGTTCATCACAACTCAAATGGGGTTCTTTCTCTTCTTTCCAGCATCTTAACTCCTTGTCACAAGTGGCAGGGTGTTCCTTGCAGACAGATTTGAGGTAGAAATCTGCAACTTCACCTTTCAGTGCTGGGTGGGTCAACCCATTTCATCATCCCAGTTTAACCAGTCCCAGTGCCATGTTCAGTATGATTCGACCGGTACACTCTGAATGGGGATTGTTAATGCAGTGCTTCTAGACCAGGGTCACTGCAAATAAAGCATTTAACAGGTGCTTTTGCAGTGCTTTGTTTTGCTTCTGTAGGTAAACTGGTCCCTAATTTCCCTAACTGGTTCCTGACTTAACAACAGCCTTCTCTAGGTAGAGTGCTGCTGGTGTGCTGTAGTCTAGGGTAGCTGCAGTGGAACAGGGCTGCTTTGGGGAGCTAAGAACACTGCCTGCCTTACAGCACCGGGGTGTTGGGCTGAACTGGGGGTACAGCAAGGCCTGGGTACTGAAAGGGCAGCTGCTGCTACCGATTCCACATTATCCCTCAAAACCGCAGCTCCTGCAACTCTTCTGTATTTCAGTTGCACTGAGTTTGAAGGTGTCGCCTGCAAAACACCCAGCTCTCCACGGGTTTGTTTCTGCCACTGGCTGGCACTGGGTTGTGGGCCCGTGGTGCCACTTGGGTTGCACTGCCCATTTATGTACAAAGTGGAAGCAGTCGCTTTCCTTTTCCCCTGCACTGTTTTATTAATTGTTAACTGAAACAGCTGAATTTGTTTGGTATTTGTGGCGAGATTTGATATGTTACTTGATAAAAGCTCATGTGCTTTCCACAGATAACCCCCAAGGGCTAAGGACATTTTATGGACTGGTGGGTTATTGGATTTGTGGATGTTAAGGTGGCGATGTATTTAATTCAACAGTGAAAACGAACGCACTGAAACTTCATACTGGGAAGTTAGTAACTGCTTTTGTCACTGAGCTGCAAAAAGTAATGCTGGTGAACTTAGCAAGTTTAAATGAAATACGTACAAAACACAAATGTATGTATTTTGGAGGCTGTTGCTAGAGGTAATAAAGTCTTTGAGCAAATATTCCTCCTGGCTCCAGCAAGACTAAAAACTTTGTTATCCATGTTGTTCAATACCTTTACAGCCAGGACCTCTAGCTCTTAATTCTGAGTTTTTATTTTATCTCAACTGTAAGCAAAATGATTCCCTGTTGGCTCCCTGCAACACTGGAAAGGCACGATTTGCTGCAACCTCGTGACAAGGAAAATAGAAGAGATGCGTTGCTGTGTTTGCTCCAGTGCAAGTTACTCCAGAGTATTGGCAGATCTCTTCCATCAGCTCGTGTGTCAGTCTGAGGTAGAAGCTAGTCTGCCAGCACATTTAATCTATTTTTGATTTGTCAAGATCTCAAAGGTAGAAACAAAAAGCACTTTGTCCTGGCTGCTCTTGGGAGGACTGACACTTGAATCACTCTAGTTGTCTGTTCACTTACTTTCTTGGCATGCTGCTCTTGCTGAGTGAAGGACATTGTTTTGTAGAAGTCACTTCCACTAAGTTCAAAGACTTTCATCTGTAGGTTGAACATCTCAAACCAGCAATTTCCACTGAGGTACTTGTCTGAACAGTTCCAAGTTCAACCTTGTCAGCATAAGTCAGTGAAACTTCTTTGGCAGTTGGTATCCCTTCTGTAAAATAAGGCTGTGCCAGGGCTGAAACTTAGTGCTGGCTGCCAGCAAATCCTTGTTGCTGAATCTCCTTTCCCTCCATCGGATGAGAGAAGAAGAGTGTGACTGAAGGTACTTTGTGATGACTGCAGAAGCAGCTCTAGAGAATCCATATCTCTGGGGATTTGGTGGACTCCAGAGAATCATTCATGCTTATTTGTGCTTTATTGCTGAGAGGTTCAAAGTCTGACAGAATATCCTGAAAATACCACATCCAGGTTCTAGTTCTTTTTATTATGTAAAACCTTTTTTTGTTGCTAATCCCAAGTGTTTAGATCCAGTAAAAAGTCTGAGTCTACCCTGCTGAATAATTTTCATGTGGCCATTTTCTGAAGCTCTAATCGTCAGGGCTTTAAATTTCTCATGCTTATTAGAGCTATGTGAGAATTCCCCCGACACTTGCAGGTGATCACGAAGTATTCAGTTTATCTTTAAGGAACCGAGTTTGGTTTCCTACTGTTTGTTTCATGTTTTTCAGGTTTCTGCTTGCATTTACTTTAGGTCAGCAATAATAATAAACTCAAAGCACTGATTGAGTTACCATTTTGGGAGAACAAACCAATAACCATAATGCAGTAAGCATTATTGCAACTTCCTGGTAATGAAAATTGGAATACTTGATTGACTTTTAAGCTTTGAGGAAATAGTAGTGATGATAGAACAACTTTGTAACTGACTCTTGCTTTAGCAGCTACTTACTGCTAGCAAAAAGCTTGGGGGGGGGATGGGGGGTGTTGTAGGAAGAATTGTAGTTTACTGGAGTCAACTGTTTGTAGCTTCTAAGGATAAGAGCTGTTGATTAGGTTAATTTAGGGAATGTCTGGTGAGCTGCTTGTTTGCTGCATTTGAACACCAAAGAATGAGATGTGCAGGTATGTTTTTAATTACTGATGCTTCCACAGCCAGTCTGGATGACACTGTTTACTTCCTTCTGGTGATTCTGTCTAGATGTAGTTAATCTGGAAACAGCAGAGTTAAGGACATCTGGGTATTGCTGTTCTGTGCTCTCACCAAATCACCCGGTGGAAGTGCATGTGTCTGTCTCCCGAAATGGGTGCCCATCACAGGTAAGAGCTGCTCACTGGGTGATAGAAATGTGGGCCTTTTTAAAAAAAGAGACAAGGTCAGACACCAAACCTGGCTTCAGGGGAGAAGAATCTTAAGGTCTGTAGGGCAGTTTCTGTCTACAGTTGATGTGGGCATGGCACTGAGGATACTTGCAGTAAAGGTGAATCTCTTTTGGCTGCTTTGGCAGTTCTCTTGGTGTGGAAAACACAGTTAACCAGTATAGAGAGAGCCACTTAAGACCCCACTGAAAAGCTCTGAAGAACTTTGACTTGTGTAAGGACAGCTCTGACTCAGTGGGGAATGTAAGGACATGGTTAAAAAGCAGTATCACTGTACAACTCAGAATCGTTAAGGCTTCCAGCTTCACACTGAGGGCGTCAGTTCTGTTTCACTACTCTCTTCAGTTGCATACCATCTCAAAAACTTGGTGCTTCCCTCACTCTCTATTACTGGGCTCACTTTTGGGCACTGATTTGAGCTTGGCAGGCTGGAGCCCAGCTGTGTGCTCTGTGATCAGCCAATGGCTTCATGGGTGCTTGGGAGGGCCCCGGGGCTTTCTGCTTGGCAGAGATGATGACTCACAGGCTCAGGCCACGCCTGCATGGACATGCTCTTCATGTGCAGGGAGATGCTGTTCCATACCAGTTCATAAGCTTCCAGTATAATGGAATCTTGCCCTAAAGCCAACTTTTGGTAGTTTATCTTACTGAGTTCAGTTTATTTGGTAGTTTATCTTAGTGAGTTCGTTCAGTGGCTCCTAAGAGAATAATGAGCACATTAGAGGGAAATTTGCATGAGACTTCTGACATCCTTTTGATAAGATAAAGCTTTGGCAGACAAAGTTTAAGCGTGGCAGGGATGCCTCACTGAGGCAGGTGGCATGTGCTGTATTACACCTACTGACTTTAAAGCTCATTTAATGGCTTTAATGGTTTAAAGAAAAAGCTACAGATACTGCCACGGGATCAAAATTGTATCCTAAATACAGGTGTTTGGAGCAATTATTGAAGAACAGAAGATAAATGCTTGTAGAACAATAGTGGGTTTGGCATCTAGGCCACGTTAACGTCATTATGGAGACCAGCTATCATATTAACAGAACCATTCTAAATATACTTCAGCATTGTGCTCTTGTCAGAGGAGCTGTGATGCCAGGACTTGAATACGAATACATCTCGTGTGTGCACACTCACGTGAGGGTGACGGAGCAGCACGTGCCGCCTTTCAGGCAGGATTTCTTTCGGTCTGATTTGGAGTATGGTACAGTTATCCTTCACTATTGATGCGTTACACAAACAGTAACGCTGCCTGTTCGGAAGGGACTGCGTTGGGCTCTCGTTGAGTATGACACGTCAGGAAGATGGTTCTGTTCCATCTTCTAGCTTTGGGCTCCCAGGCTTTCTGGTTTTCCCTCTTAGGTTTTTAGTTTGCTTGTGTACTAGCTTAGTTTTCCTCAGTCAAGCTGTTAGAGGGGAACACTTGGTAAGTAATACATGAAGATTCTGGAATGGTCTGGTATGAACTGTTCAGATGTCTGCTGCTTGCTTGTCTGTGAGTTTGCTCCCGATGGCATCACTTAAAGGAAGCATGGGCGTGCTCTGGGCAGGAAGCAACGTATCCTCAGAGTTAATATCATCCTAATATCGATGAGGATGGACTTGAATGGTTATGAAAGCAGCCAAATACCATCTTTCTAAACATGATCTTAAACTGCCAACTCTTTTTGGCCAAACTAGATGGTCTTTTAAACATACAGACTCTTCAGGAGATCTAATGCTATTTGTTTATCACAAGCAAATGTCTTGGTGACCTGAAGGAGGGGGACTTTGGTAGGGTGAGGAAGCCTGTCTTGCAGTTGTCCTCCTTGCTACCTGTACTACTAGGAGGTGGGTGTGTTTTTCACAAGGGAAGTCATAAGGCATCAGGTGCTGTAGTGAAAAGCATTAGTTTCACTAAAAGTGAGACAGAGAGCCTTGAGTGCCAGAAGACAGGACTGCCAGTGACTGATGAAGGATCTTTACCTCGCATCAGACTTCCCTGTAAGCATCTTGTTTTTCTGATGGAGTTCAGCAGATGACTTGACTTGGGTAGCATCAGAGATGGGTGGTAATTTGGAGTGGGGTTGAGACTGTAAAAGTGGAGATAAGACAAGAGCAGAACGTGAAAAGCTGAAATGCTGTTAACTGCATTGATTTCCCTATCTGTGCAAGGCCTCCACATTAAATGTACGCTGCTGAAAACCTCCCCCTCCTGTCCTCCTTTCCATGGAAACAAAATGACAGGCTCCAGTTCCTCACTTACTGCTTTAATTCTCACCCAAGGCTGCTCCTGGGGCGGCCCGCAGACTTTTCACCACGAACCCCGCTGGTGTGGCACTCGACTGAGTGGTGGAAGCCTGAGTTAGTATCACTGGCTGGTTCTCAAGTCTGACATCATATCCAAGAATTAGATGGCTCTCTTTCACCGTGGGGATAATGAAATAATTCCTACTGTGTTATTCATTAACTCCCACTTCATTCAATGGCTCCTAAGAGGATAACAAGTATGTTAGAGGTGAACTTGCATAAGACTTCTGACATCTTTTTGATAAGATAACCAAGAGTTAAAGCCCTGGCAGCCAAAGTTTTAAGCATGGCAGCAATGCCTCACTGTGGCAGGTGGCATGTGCTGTATTACACCTACTGACCTTAAAACTAATCAAATGGATTTTTCTTTAATGGTTTAAAGATAATAGCCTGTTTCTAAAGCTCTTGTGGGAAGTAACTCGTGCCCAGAGCCAGATGAAGATGCTTCTTAGTGTGGAGGCTGCACCTGACAGGCTGAATGGGTCTGCCATACCAAATGGGGAGTACTGGTCTGTTCAGAAGGCTTGCAGGGCATCTCCCTCCAGTCTGTGCTGTGCAGTTGAGCCAGTAAACACATAATCAGATTAAGCTGTTTGGGGGAGAAATGATGACTGGATATTAACAGGCCTGACAAACTGTCTGGTCTTTTGACTGTTGCTGTGAGTGCACTGGTTCAGTAGTTCCTCCCCGCAGGTAGATGAGCTCACTTTAAGCAGAGGCTGCCTTGGACACCTGAAGAGATCCAGACCTTCAGGTGGCCCGGTGAGATGTTAAGTTGCCTGGTATTTGTAGAAGCGCTGGGGGAGGGAGTAGTGACTTTATCTGGGAAGAAGTTCTGGGTGGTGGTCTAGTGAGTCAGGTACCTGCCATCCTGGAGAACTAGCTGTGTCCCTGTCCTGCTCTGGGTTGTGGTGCTGGCTAGGAAGTTACTACAGGTGAGTGGTTTGGTGGTAAGTGCCCAACTCCAGGCCTGAGTGCTCTTCCCTGCAGCCCAACCCCCCGATAGTGAAGGTGTATTTCTGAAATAGAGCAGAATACTGAAAAAATCAGGAGCGTTTGAAGTAGATTTTAGACATCTCTTCTGGATCCCAATACTAGAAGATCCTTCTGAAGCCTTGAACTATTATTACAGTTTTCCAACCCTTTAAGAAGATAACCACTGAACCACAGAGGATGGCCACAGGACTGTGGATCTTTTAACAGAAGAAGTGCTATAAAATGAGCAGTGCAGAAAAGATTGACTTGTAGCCAGGGCAGTGTTTGCAGTCAAGGTTTAATAAAAAATGAATGTAATGAGAAGTTCTGGGTTCACGAGTGTCATCCACCTAGTTCACTGAAGGTGGATGGGTGTTTCTGGGAAGGAAGGGATGGAGAAAGGAATTGGGGATCATATATATTCCAAGAGAAGCTGAACTAAAGCTTCACGGGTGATCATTGTGCTGGCATTTCCTAATGTGTAATTCTTCCCTCTGTCCTTTCACACAGAGACATTTTAAGGTTCAATAAAGTGGATTTCCACGGCATGCAGGAGTAGTGAAGATAACCTGCTGTGCCATTGACACGGGGGTCTCGGGCTTTGCCTCTCTTGTTTACTTTATTGTGCAACTGCATGTAACAACCTAGCCCAAAGCCCAGCCCCAAAGTGTGCCCGCCCCGTCAGGAATCTTCCCTTCCAGCAGTGCTTACACACACACCAGTGCTCTGATTTTACGTGAAGCCGTAAAATACCCAACAGGCCGTTGTTTCTTACGTGTTCTTGGAAGGTCTGTTTTGCAGCACCCATGGTAATGGTAACTGGAAAAAAACAAACCAAACCCCACATCTTCAGTTCACATCAACCTTTACATTATTCAGACTGGATTTGAAGTGTGGCTGCAAGTGCTGGTTCATGAATTTCACTGGTTATTCTGGAAGCCTCTACCACCAGGCATGACTTTGAAAACAGTTCTGTCAGCTAGACCTGAAACCGATGCAGGGATGTTGCATTTTCCAAGCGAATGACACAGATGCGGTGCTTTTAATAAAACATACACCTTGTACTTGGTTGACAGACTAATTTAAGCTTGCCAAGTAAGCTTTCCTGCATAAAGGTGTGATCCTTCATCCAGGAAAGGAGTTTGGCTGGTTTTTGCCATTTGAGTCCAGCTGTACTAAACTGTATGTGAGCTCTTCCAGAAATACAAGGCTTGAATACTGAGGTTGTTCCTACAGCGAGTTGCTGTTTATCTTAATTACAAATGCTTTTTTTCTCAACTCTGAGCACTTTTGTCTTCACATATAGGTTTGTGTGACACCAACTGCAGAACCTCTTGGAATAAAGGCTTACAATAAAAGTGAGGTAGACTTAAGTATCCTGAACACTTGTTCTTAGCCTTGTTGTTTTCCTTTGTTTTGCTCAGAGTGAACTCTCCCTTTGCCTTGGACTATTTTCCTGAACTGAGTTTAAGGTTCCAACCTTAATATTGGAAGAGGTTGCCTGGAAAAAAAAAAAATTCCTGGTGATATCCAAACCTTGGCCGGACAAGTCTTTGAGCTCGTGATCTAACTGCAACTGTGTCAAGTGGGGGCTTGGTCTAACTGATGTTCCGTTGTCCCATTCAACCCAAATTGTGACTCTTTGCATGTGTATCTATCCTGCTTCTTTATACTTCCCCCTTTCAACTTAAAGGGGCTGGAGTAACTTCTGCTTTTTTGTAATTGTATGTTAAATCTTGTTCCTTTGATGGCACTGAAGTCTCTGGTGTTGAATTTCAATCTCTTGCAGTAGGAAAGCTTTCTGTGGTCACTCCTCCTGGACCTGATGGCAAGCTTTACTGCAGGCAGCTTTTATAGTTCCAGGAAGGAAAGAAATTCCAGCTGGTTGGTTGTTTGTTTGTTTGTTTGTTTGTTTGGACTTGGACCAATGTTGACACCTTACAAGGTCTTTATGGAGATCTTTGAGTACCTGAGCAAACTGAGTTTCATTATTGTGTTCCTATGTTGTAAGCAGCTTCATCCTGCTTACACATCGTGAAACAACACGTTGTCAGTTGAGACTGGGATTTTTATGCAGTTTAATTTCCTCAGAAGCAGTAAAGCAGGACCCAGACCTCAAGTACTAAACCTCTTCTTGCTCCTTATTTATGTTTTGTCTACTTTCTGAATGCAACTTCATCCTCATGGGTTTAGGACAGACATCTCAGTTCATGTTCAAGAAGTCCAGACTTGCTTTTGCTATTAAGTTGGTTGCCAGAGGATACTTCAAACTTAAGGGTAAGGAATAAAAGTAGACTAATTTAGTTGATCTTACTTAATTTTTACTGTGAAATGCTACTTCTGTGCATTTAATTAAAGCTTGATGTCTGCAAGGCACAGGTAAGAACTGAAGTGCTACAAATGTGTAACACTTGTGCTACTTCCCCATCTTTAAGCAAGCCCCTGCCCTAATACACACACATTTTTGCAGGTCTTTATAAAACACAGCTTGAAGGGAACATGCTAAATTTACTGTGTGGTTGGTTATAGATCTTTTTATATTTCTTTAGAGGAAGTTTAAGTCTTGCTGGCTGATGACAATTCAAGTGTAAAACAAAATTGAAGTGGATAATTGAAGTTTCCTTCACCCTGACATATATATTTTCTAATATCTTGGATTAAAACATATTTAAAAAACAAATCACCTGATATATCAATCAGAATTAGCTGTTGAACTTCACTTGCTTCTACAATACCCATTGGGAAGCTGTGGATGATTTAGGGAACTTGCTGAAGAGTCCAAACTTTTTGTTTGTGGGTTTGGTTTTCTTTAATTAAGATAAATCATCACAACCAAATCTTTTTCGTAAACTAGGTTTGTTTTGAGTCACCCAGGGAAGGAGTGAATGTTCTCAAAAGGATAAAACACTTCAGTGACTTATGTTGTTTATATTGTTAGTCTTCCTTCTCAGGGTTTGTTACATCCACCAATATGACTGAATTTCCCTAGTGGGAATAAGTGAGAAAAGTTTTAAATTGAGGTTTACTGGAGTTGAGTGAATCCAGGCTAAACTAAATTTGGGGGGAAGTGTGTTCTGGATAGTCCCAGCAGAGTTCACCAGGACAAGTGTCTGTGTACGCAGGTAAATGCATTCCTGCAGCAGTTCAACAGGAGAAACAAATGGTGCTATAGATTTAACTGCTTCTAGTGTGGAATTGTTGCAAGAATGCATTTGTCCGTGCAGATGGACACTTGTTGCTATCTTGCATTACAAATTTATCATGCTTTTTGAAAGGACATTTAGTATAAAATAGGATATGGGAGTAATACCTCATTTTGGTAAAAATTTAGTTAAACAGAACTTAGTGTGGGTTGATTTAAGTGAGCAGGTAGGAAATCCAGACTTAGAACTTCATTTTTCTAAGGAAACTCATTCCTTTTGGTTCATCTTGCCATTGAAACAGGGATTTCAAAGGTCACAGAGTTACCATATAGGCTTGATTCTCTTTTCCACATAAGGCAAGTATCTGCTGGTACCCTCCTAAGGCATTTAGGTCAATGGATTTTTTTTAACTTCAAATATTGAAGTGGGGATGGGAGAGACTGTCTGTGGCTAGTAAATATTAGCTGGGAATATGTCAAACCTTTTTTCACTAGCAGAGTTGCTAATTGAGTTTCAATTCAAACTGAAACCTAGTGTTTTGCTATCCTTAAACAACACAAAAACCTTCTTTGGTGCCTCTGAAATGCCTGAATATATTTACCTTTGGCTTCATGCTGTTCAGTCTTGTAGAAGCATATTCTGTTAATCCAAGTAAATTCTTTCCTGGCTCTGAATGTCTGTGCAGCTTCAGTGTGGACTGACAAGTTTGTGTATTTTCAGTATTACGGAAGCTGTTGGGGGGGGGGTGTGTGTGTGTGTGGAAATCAGAGGGAGTTGTCATGACTAAACTCAGCCTCCCTGGGTAGTCTGGAAACATGACTTCAGAAATTGTAATTGCTCTTGCCGTTGACGCGTTGGAGATTTGAACAAGCTGGTCGCATAGCATGTTACCCCGGTTTATAGCTGGAGGGCTACTGGGTTTAAAAATAAATAAGCTTTAAAAATTTACATAAGAGCCAGCTGGTTCTAAATCTAAAACAGCCCTGTTGTGCCTGAAGAGGAATACATTTTGCAGTGTGAAAAATTAACGAGGCTATTGAAGACCTCTCTACTTAATACCAGATACTCACAATGTATGTAATTGATCTGCAGAACTAGTTATGGAAATTGAAAGGCATCAAGACTAGCTTCAGATTTCTTTAGGCAATTTTAAGAGATGTGAAACAATTTGACTGAACTTCCAGCCTCCCACATCACAGGGCTGTGCACAAATGCTGTTCAGATCCTTGGTGCTGGGTTAGGCTCCCGGGCAAGACGCGGTCTCGGCTGTGCAGAGCTCCTCGTTGGAGTTCCGTGCACAGATGTTGAAGGGCCCTTTTTAAGACTCTCTCTTTGCTTACCTTTTCTTTTAGCTGGGGAGCCCCATCTCCAGGTCTTAACTAAGTGCAGTTTGCAAATGGAAAGTAGTATTTTTGCCAGTTAGTTTCCTGCTTCTGAAAGGAACTGTGACTTTCCATGCGTGGAAAAAGATGGGAACAAACAACTGTCTTACTATTTGGAATATACTGAAGTGATTTAACTATGAGAGAAGGTATTTGCTCTTCCTGCTTTTTCTACTAGGTCTAATGAATTGAATCAGCTGACCCAAGAAAGGACATCGAGTGGCAGGTTTCTTGGAGGCAGCGTGCTGGTAGATTAGCCAAACCAGTTTGTTTGTCCCTTGTGATCTAAATATAGGAAGCCTCCTTAATTGGGGAAGGTACCCGAGTTCTGTGTATGTCTTAACACACGTAGGGAGCTGAAGGTCTTCCCTGCTGTGCCTACCTGAAGGGCAAGGCTTATGCAAGTAGAAAACTGGCCTAGAAACAGAACATGCTGCTGAAAGTCTAGGGAAGTTGAAACTAGAAGTGGATTGATGCAATAACCTGTTTGTTCTAGCTGCTCAAATGTGAGGAAGGTAGTGACCTGTTCTGGTAAATCATGTTGTCTGGCTTTGAACTGGAATGTGCTGTCTAAATGGGAGCTAGCAGAAAGTTTGCTGGCCTCCTTATCATGCACAGGCACACATGGTTTTATCTCTCATAATTTGACTTCTGCCTTGCAGTTTTTCCCCATTTGAAATGCCTGGTTGAACAGTGAGAGCTGTTGATGACTTGGCAGTCCTGCGGATGATGCCCAGACAAGTATTTGGACTGCTCTCTAGAAAACAGCTGTTTACAGTCCTAGAAAAGCTAGTCTGATCCTTGATTAACTCCAGAAATGGGAAATTTAGGTGCTTAGCTCATATAAAAGGGGTCTTGAGTCTAAATAAAGCTGGCTGTCTACCTAGGTCACTTCTTTCAATATGATTACTTGAGTCATTACCAGGATAGCTTTGCATGTACTAATTAACTGCATGCCTGAACCCAATGCTTTTCTTGTATTGAATTAACTTACTATTTTCCTCTGTAAATAAAGAGTAGTAGTAATGCTGTGATCAAACATACTTACCCCAGCTATGGCTGGAAGAAACTAGCTCCTTATGCTTGAAATATCACTGCTGTGTGTTACACCTCCAGACAACTTGAGCACAGAAGACACTCATATGCATAACAGCTCTACTGCAGGTCAGGGCTTTGGCAGGGTTAACTGTATTTGAACTGTGAATGCTGCTGCTTATACTTAGCCTGCTTAGTGCCTTGAGAAAGAAAAACATTAGTTAAAGAGATGAGCAAGCTCATTGACTAGTTCTGTAAAGAAGATGTCACTTCTGCGGGTGCTGAAGTGATTCTTAAGCTGCCTCCAGTGCTCTAAGTTCTAGATGTCCCACAGTTGCTTTCAGGCTGTGCTTTTCACCAGCGTCCGCTCCGGGAGCAAATGGTATCTCCAGCAATGCAGAGCAGTGATTCCATAGGCCGACTTCTTTCTGGATTAGTCTTGTTTTGCATCTGGGGCTTGGGTTGTGTCCTGAGGGGCCTGGAATGGCAGAGTTGGTGTGAGCTAAGGAAGGGGAGTGTTTTGTTGGGGAGGAGTACGGGAGCGGTACCGTTTGGATGGTTCCCCATGTTTTGGGGAATTCAAATGTAGTCAGTGTAAAACCAAATTCTCTTTAAGTCTCACACTAAAAAACCCAAACCCCAACGTTGTTACAGTTGTACCAAGTTCTAGTGTTGGGCCATTTGAAAGGATTCTCTCTCACACTGGCATGAGCCAGTCCAGTGCATGTCACTGAACGCTGAGCCTCTCAAAAGCCTTCTCTTCTGGATGAAGACAGGCAAGGCAGATGTGCATCTTACCCAGACATCCTCCTTGACACAGCAGGTTTTCTCAGTTCAGTTTAGGAATGAATGGATTAAAACTCTAGTCCATAATTGCATTGTGCAAGGTGTGCAGAAGAAAGTGATGTCTCTTTACAGGCCCTGATACCTGAACAGCTCAGTGCTGTAGCTCTGAGCCTCTGTGGGAGCTGTTTCCTGTTAGGGATGCCTTGTAATAATGTAACCTACTTAATGCTTTGAGAAATTAATGCTTATTCATAGCAGGTACATGAGATTTCAATAAAGTTGTATTATAACAAAAGCATGGAGTGGTGTTTTGTTAAAAGAGGTTTTAAAAGCTGTGTGCTAGACCAAGTGTGGTGAAAATGAGGTAACTGCCCCTGCATTGTCTTAAGTTAGTTCAACTGGGGGGAAAAAAAAGTCTTGTGGGAGTGTAAATTGAAACTCCAAAGGAGTCTTCAAAGCTCTTTCTTGGTTTTTTTTTGTATTTTCAAACTTCTGTTTTCTTAATTACGTGTAGATCTCTTCAGTGTTGCACTGACTGGTGATAAAATACAACCAGTGTGAGCCTGTCTTGGTGGATGTTGTGTAGTGCCCCATCTGGAACAGCAGCTGCCTCTTTCCAGTGCTCCTCTTTCCAGTTAGTTAAATGACTTAAAGCTACTGGAGGAGGGCAGAGGGATGAATAGGTGTTTTGGAAGGATGAGTAAAACCTTTCAGACTTTCATTATCCCTATTTATTTGTTTGCCTTTCTTCCAGGAAGGAAGAAATAGGGGAGGGAGTGTGACTAATGGCCCATGGGCTGTGAGGACCTTGGTGGAAAAGTGGGAAGTCGGAGGAGCAAACAATTCCCTTCTTACTCTGATCTGTCATTTCAGATGGAAGCTTTTACTGCTTGGTCTCAGTCTTGCTCACTTGCCTTTTCTGTTTCATAACTTCAATCTAATATTGCTCTGTGGTTACCTTTTGACACAACATCCCTTCCCCAGCACACTGGGTCACCTCTCTAGCTTAGAACCTACACGAGTCTCCTGAGTTTCCACCAGCTCGGGCCCTGGTCAGTGCTCTGTGTCCTGCCAGCTTTCATACTGGATTAAAATCAGACAGATCTCATAGGTCCTTCTTGGTAGATATTTCTTGTATGTCATAAAATTGAGGAATATGGAGTCATTGAAATAAAAGGAAAGAAAATGGTAGAAGGGGTTATTAAGTTGAGCATTCAGCTTCCAGTGGTTCATCAGAAAATCTCCAATAGGTAGATTACATCCTGGCTTACATATGAACAGTTACAGCATTTGGATCTCGGGGGGTTATCCAAATGGAAAAGGAATTCAAAGAACTTGAAATCTTAGAAGAAAAAGTGACATCTTCTTCTTCTGTTTTTTGTTTCAAGCTTGATGTGGTCTTTTGACCCGGGTTGTGTAGAGATCAGTGAAGGAGAATATTGATATATAATCCTTGATTCAGAAATAGTGTTTCCTAAAAATAACCTTTTATTTATTGGAATAATTAATACTATAATCCCACCAAAAGTTCCCCTGATATTTTTTTTCTTCTTTACATTGGTTATGGAAAAGTGGACCTTTCTCAATCCAAGGTGACACTTCTCTCTGCTGCCATTAACTATTAACTAGTCTCATTCTCAGCAGTGCTTTCCTGCCTTGCCTCCTACAGTCTTTTGCCATTTCAAGCTTTTCTTACTGTTTGAGCTGGTTTTCATTTTAACTTGGAGCTGTTGCTTCTGCATTTCATTTTTTGAAGAGTAAGAAGTGATCTTTAGTATGCAAAGATAATCAGATTAATCAAACTGCTTTTAAAAACAGCTTAATGCCTCTTCTGAGTGGGAAGATGAAGGGAACTAATATCCTCCCTGTAAAGGGCTCCCCAGGAAGCTGAATTACCTTTCATTAATCTATGAGTCAGAGCAGTGACAGGTGATGAGAGAACTTTTTCGATGCTTTGGGCTCTTAGAGTTAATTTTATTTTTCACTCAGGTAGAACAAAATGGAATAAGATATTTTCTATGGTAAGGGAAGGTGAGGTACTCGGTGTGGCTGCTGATCTCTGCTTACTCCCTCACCCAGTTGAGCGTTGCTGTGTACACTCCTGCCTATTCAGCCGCTTTCCCAGCTGGAAATGATGTAACTTAAGCGGGGGAAACATAGGACAGAGAAGACACATGGCAGTAGAAACCAGCAGGTACCTCCCTGCAGATCAGCATTCCTCCTCCTCTGGGTCCATGTTATGGAGCTGTAGCCATGCGCTAGCCCACATCAGAGCAGTCCTGCTACTCTCACCCCTCTGTGGTTTCCAGCCCAGCCACAAGCTCACCACATCACCCCACGTGGTAGGTAGCTGATAGAAGCACTCTGTTCCTGTTCCTTTTCCCACAATGAAGGGGGTAAAAATAGCTCTGGGGGAAAGCAAGCTGAAATCCACTAGGAAGGATGTAAAACAGAAAGAGGAGAACGATCTATAGCCAGTGTGAGCTAAAGCTGAGCCGAAAGTGGCCAAACCAAAAGGTGATGACCTGGTACCTGTGTGATAATGCGGTGCAAGAGAAGAAGGTTCAGAGCCAGGTTCTCTGGGAGCAGCAATATTGCAAAGTTAGAAATGTAAACAGAAATAGAGAACTCTTGATCAGAAGCTGCACTTGCATAATGTTAAGGTTGTGACATAGTGTGGCATAACCAATGCAGAAATACCGTGTTTCAAAAAGCAAAAGGGGGGGGAAATACACCTTCAAAAGAGTCAATTACCCAAAGAAAGTTTGGTTTGGTTTTGTTCCTCTTCATCTTTTAGGATAGCTTTGGCTGTAGCTAGAGAAAAAATGGATTTGTTTTTTTCTCAAGCTGTTCTTCTCTTCTGTCATTTCACTTTATGCTTATCAAATCCTCCCTCTTCTGCTCTTGCCAGATAGGGCCTTTCAACTAAGAAACTGAAGTGACAACTTACCGATCTCCTAATTAAACATGTTTACTAGAACTTCTCCAGAGTGGTTTTCCTAGCTATTTGCCAATGTTTCACTGAAATGTAAAGAAAAATGTTGTGATGGACTCGTCATATAATTGAGATTGGAGGTCACATAGTCCAACACCCTGCTCGGAGTAGGGCTGACTTAAGGTCAGGTTGGGTTGCCGAAGGGCTGGCCAGGTCTGGAACTATTTCCAGGGATTAAAATTCTACAACTTGGAAACCATTATTCTGAATTTTTCCTTCCAATTATATTTTTACTTCCTATTACAGTATGATGGATATATCATCCCACTATTCTGCTTCTCCATACCATCCTCCAAGAGGATCCTTTGTGCTAGTTCAAGTGTTCACCTTATGCTTAAGTTGTCAAAACAGACCCCAGAGAAGGATCTTAAGATGATCTGTGTCCCATTGACATCACCTTGAGCATTGGAGCCCTGTGGCAGGATGACTCCTTCCGTGTTTAACGTTGGGTGATATTGGTATGTCCTTCAGCATCTCTGCTTAGATTAAAAGTTGAAACCAAACCAGCTCTGAGAATGTGTCAGATGGTGCAAAGCCAGTTCCATTACTAGACCTGGTTGCCTTTGTGGGATTTACTGAAAGGGTCCTGCTCCCTTTTCCGTCTTCTACCCCTTGGTGTCTAGTGGTGCTCAGTCCATTCTGTGTGGGTCAAACAGAGGAGCTAAGGCAAAGGAAAGGGTGGAGCGTGTGTTGGGGAGGCTCTGTCACCCTCCCTGGGGAGAAAGCTTGGATGTGCTGAGGTGAATTAATAAAACCCCTATATACCCCTTCCTGGGATTGCTCCTCCCTCGATAATTAGTGTTTCTGTGATGCAGTAGAATTCGTAGCGATGTCGTTGCTTACAGTCAGCTTTTTATTTTTATTTTTTTATTTTCAATTTATTTTCTTTTGGCACAAGTTGTTGACTTACGAAGCGATAACATTTGAGGTGCTTATCAGTGACTAGCAGCCTTGCAAGAGGAATGCTGATGAGCGGGCGGTGAAGGCTCCTCTGAATGCTGGCAGGAACAAAGTGGAATTAACGCTCATATTGGAACATTTTTTTTCCTGTTTTTTTAACCTCTACAAAACTCTGGAGATTCAGTGGCTTCTTCCAAACCTCATGAAATTCAATAAAAAGCTTGTTGCAGATTTTCTGAAGGTTTGTTGATTGGGGTGGGTTTTTTTTTTGTTTGGTTGTTTTTTTGGGTTTTTTGTGTGTTTTTTGTTTTTTTTTCTTGAACCTAAACCACAAAACTAAGTCTACCTCCTGCTACCCTAAACGTGTATCTTGCTTTTTGAAAAGCAAGGACGTGGCCAGAAAACTCTCTCTGAAGAGTCATTCTGGAGTTGCATAGTTTGCCTTCATAGCTTTTTTTTTTTTGTTGTTGTTGATTAATAAGCTTCCTAAGTGTTCCTGTCAAAGGTGGCTTTGTACAACCTCCCCACAGTGAAGCTGAACTTGTTGCTTGATCAAGCTGGCACCTCAAAGGAAAACTCTGTCCTTTCTGCTTCGTGTGCTGTATTTATTATCAACCCATAAAACTCCTGGAGTTGGCATTTGGCTTGTGGGTTGAGGGATATTTTAGAAGTAAACAGAAGTTGACCTCTGTTGCAGGTAATCAAATGTTGCTTTTTGAGAAGTGACTTTATAAAATGGTAATTCTGGATTAGCTGAGGTTTGTAGCAGCCCTGATCAGTCACGAGGGGGTTTAGGTAATAGCTGGATGCAGATACGTCTGAGATTCCCCTGAAGCTTGTCCACCATGTGAAACATTAGAATTTCTTTTGCTTGCTGCAACTAAATTTATACTTCTAAAGCTATTTCTTTCTACTACATCAGTCCCCAAATCCTCCATCCTTTGTGTACTGAAAGTCATTTTTTTTTCCATCATAAGCCCTAAACTAAAAGACACAGTAATGCAAAATAGATATTTTTTTTTTTAATGGACTAGAATGTGGAAAATTATCACTAATTGTGGCACATGGTAGCACAAGCAAACTATTTCTAGCAGCAGGATTCTATGTTTATAGAAGTTGGACTTTCCAGGCACATACACATGCAGTGTGCTATTGGGATAGCTTCCAAGCTCTTGTGAAGAGCAAATCTGCTGCTGCACTGGGTACAGGGAGTGGTATTCTATCAGTGTGGCTGCTCGGGTCCTTTAGGAACGGTTGGATTTAGTCTGGAACTGTGATTTGAGGGTTTGGGGTATTTTAGTGCAGAACTTTGTGTCCCAGAAGTCACTGAGATGCTGTAGGTGATGTCTCTCTGTACCTACTGAAGCAACTGTGTAGCAGTGAAGCAAGTCAAGTATTTTCTCCCTATAATTGGACAAATCTGTATTTGCAACGCAATACCTTAATATAATTTAGAGGAAATAACTGTATGGCACTTGGAAAGTCAGTAAGATAGGGCTTGGGAGGAATGGGATGATACAAGGATTGCTGTTCACCTTGGCTTTTTCACACCTTTGTCCAAAATTACCGTGGCAGTAACCACTGTTTGCAGGTCTTCAGCTGCTTTCTTAGGGGGGGAACCCCCTAATTTTAGTGTAAAACAAAAAAAGCCTTTCAAAGATCAGCACAAAACCGATTGGATCTTCTATAAAAGAGCTCCCCTGGAGCTTGTATGGCTAAAAAAAAAAATAAATTCCCATTTCTCTGTCCTAAAGTAGTCTAAAAAACCCCCTTGAATTCCTTTGTGTCCCTGTTTTTTTAACTGTTCCCTACCAAAAAAGAGTCCTTAACCAGCACGCCTGTAGCCTGCCAGGATCCAACCCTTGGATTCCCTCCTGAGGCCTATTAAGATCTCAGGAGTTACAACTTACAGTACTTAGCACTTCTTTAATTAAGACCAAGTAACGTAACAGACGAACCTCTTGTACAAGTTACTAGCTGTTTAAGAAGTGGTTGAGTTCATTTATTTCCTTTTTTCAAATGAAAGCTCATGTTTGAAATTACCTCCTTTTTATCTACAGTTGCCAATGTGAAGTATTGGAGGAGTGTCATTTGAAAGTTTCTGGGACAAAGAGGACTGTTGTATTACCTCTCATTCTTTGGTAAGTTAATTATATTCTTTTGGTAAGAGGAGTTACCTGTTGAAGGTGAATTCTACAGCAACATTGACCATTTTCTTGAAGTGTTTTCTGAGATATTAGACAAAAAATTAAAAAAAAAGTTCAATATTTTGAGTTGGAATTTGCAACTTAATTACAAAGAAAAAGGGACTTCTGATTCTCAGTTGACCACAGTCTTCAAACATGATTCTTTGTTTACCATGCTCCTACTCCTGAGTGATGTGCAGATGTCCGTATTTTTAACTGCTTCCCCCATAAATACTTTGGAAACTGTTCAGTTACTTCCACATGCAGTGCCAGGGAAGAGGAGAAGCTTTGCTTTCAGGGACTGAAGTGTGGGAAGCCATTTCTCCTTATCCCCTTCCAAAAGGGGAAGAAGCATTTACAGTTGGTAAGAGAAACACCTTTTGCCAAAGCTAAATCGCATTCTTGAGTACCACATTCTCAAATTTTCTCATCCTTCCTTGTCAAAAAACCTTTGAATTCCTCTAAAACACAGAGGGTAAGCGTGCTGCAGCGTGTACATAGTTACCCTTTGAGGGTCTACTCCATTTCATTTGGATATTTAAATGGAATTTGGCACCTGGACAGGGTAGGGAACAAAGTGAAACCTTTAGACACTTCTTTTT
Source organism: Megaceryle maxima (assembly GCA_024605025.1). Taxonomy (NCBI): domain Eukaryota; kingdom Metazoa; phylum Chordata; class Aves; order Coraciiformes; family Cerylidae; genus Megaceryle; species Megaceryle maxima. The sequence continues at coordinate 1,634 of JANHGN010020473.1, read as the reverse complement.
CCTGTTGGTTTTTTTTTTTTTTTTTTTTTCCCCTCCAGTTTTCTTTCCTTGTTATAAGTCCCACTGCATTTAAATACAAGTGAATTTAAATGAACTTTCATTTATATAATCTGTTGTTGTTGTTTGGAATCACTGGCAAACAGATGGGTATTGCTAGTCTTAATTATGTACATAATTTACACCAGAAGGCACATCTGAAATGGAAGAAGCTAATTAAGATATTCCCATACTGGCTGAACAGAATCTGAACGTACAACCTTTCCTAATCATTTCTCCTTCCAAGCAGAACATAAGGATGGAGAATTAACAAGACTAACCTCTTTTTTTGGTGTAATTTAATCTACATGAAACTCCAGTTGAAAGGGCAGCACAGTAAATTGATAACACAACCTTCTTTGGCTTCAGTCCCGACCAAAAAAACCTAGTTATTTCTAACAGTAAACCCAAGTTTCACTACTGTGTGTAAGGGATCTTATTTTTCTAATCTGGGAGAGTTTACTAAAGGCATGGATGGAGTTGGATTAGAAAGCTTTGGAAGAGAAAGAATTCGAGATAGGAGGTGTGGTGCCAGAGTTACTTCCAACTGTGCCGGTCCAGGCTGCTGCTCAGCCCAGTGTGTGATCCCCGTCCTGGCCCCAGGAGTGAGTTTCCCTTCCCTTGCGCTCCACCCAGATCCCGGAGGGAGCTGAATCTGCTTGTGGATGTCATTGGAAGTGAATTCTTTCTTCTGGTAGGGTCGCTGTCCATCAGATCAGTGAACTTCATTCTGACAATGCAGTGTTTCTCGCTGGTTTTGCCAGCGGTTTGTAGAGGTTCTTTTGAGTTGTGGCAGTTAAGCAATGCCAAGAACCAGTGTGAGCGTGCAAGCTATTTATTTTAGAACAAGTCTTATAAGTTCTTCTACCATTTATCTTGTAAGCTGTGATGTTGCCATCTGATAATCCTGATTAAAATTGAAACCACCACTTTTTTTTTTCCCCCACAGCTTTCCCAACAATTCCCCTGAAAAAGGCAGATTCTCACATTCATGAAAAAACCAACCCCACAATATTCTAAAAGAAGCTGTTCTGCAGCTGAATGCAGTGGTTAAAAGAAGAAACTTTTTCAGCAGTACTTTGAACAGTCTCTGCTGATGGTTTATGGTGGATTTTTAGGAGTGCAGCTGTAAGAAATTGTAAAAGATCTGTTTTTCTGGGGTAATACTGATTTTGTTAAGATGTAGATGCTTATACAGTGAACTTTAAAAATGCATCTAATCAATCTGAAGTATAAAACCCAACTTTTGTTGCAGCACTATGCCTATTAAACTTTTCATTAGAGATACTAAGCATGCCTTAGAATAGAAATGAAGTTCATCTTTTTAATTAGGTTGGTGTTTCTTTGATAATTGTGCCTGAAGTTGAAGGAATTTTCTGAAATAGTAAAGTATTTGTTCTTTTCAGAAAGCTTTGCCATGAATGTTTAAAGCTTTGTTCAAGTTGTACATCAGCTGTCTAGAGGAATTGATCTGGAAATGTTTGGTCTTAACAAAGATGCTGAAGGGACTGGAACATCTCTCTGAGGAAAGGCTGAGAGCCCTGGGGCTGTTCAGCCTGGAGAAGAGAAGCCTGAGAGGGGAGCTGAGCAATGGTTAC
>JANHGN010020472.1:22324-32777 GCA_024605025.1 Megaceryle maxima | reverse complement strand
TCTCACCCTAAACCCAAACCACAGCCCTGCACCCCAGCTCCCAGGAAGAACGTGAACTCTATCCAAGCTGAAACCAGGACCCGTGGGACTGTCCAGGCGTAACTGGTCCAGACAGAGAGCAGGAGAGCTCACTTAATTATTTCTTGTCTTCTAGGGCTCCATCTTCTTCCCACTGCCAGATGGGACAGGCTTGTGCTACCTCCTGCAAGGGACTGCTGAGGCACCCAAGTGTTCAGGGACCATTTTCCGGCAGGTGCCATGTAGGACTTCCTACACTGAGCTCATCCCTGTCTCCAACTGGCTGAGCAGACCACAGAGGTGAGTCCAGGAGACCAGGACGTCTTGTCCCATCAGCCACCCCTGCAGCAGCACAAGGAAGGGCTTCCCACTGCCTGGCAGCTCCATCCTGCAAAGCTTTTCACACTCCTCGGCTATTTCTGGCTATAGGTGTCTAGGATGGCACTACCCATGTTCTGTCTGTGCAGACCTCTCCTGCGGGGCTTTTCCTCCAAGTTGGGTGAGAGGCTCATGAGAGGACCTTGTTGGAGTGGGGCCAGAGGAGACCACAGCAATTATGGGAGAGCTGGAGCCTCTCTGCTGGGAGGCCAGGCTGAGAGAGTTGGGGTTGTTCAGCCTGGAGAAGGCCCTGGGGAGACCTTCCGGTGGCCTTTCAGGACTTCAAGGGGCCTTTCAGAAAAATGGGGACAGACTTTTGAGCAGGGCCTGTTGGGACAGGACAAGGGGTGATGGGTTTAAACTGGAAGAGGAGAGATTTATCTTAAAAATTAGGAAGATGTTCTTCACTGTGAGAGTGCTGAGACCCTGGCACAGGTTGCCCAGGGAAGCTGTGGATGCTGCATCACTGGATGGGTCAACATCAGCAGTGTTCAGGAATAGATTGGATGGGGACTTGAGCAACCTGGTCTAGTTGGAAGTGTCCCTGCCCTTGGCAAGGGGGCTGGAACTGGATGATCTTTAAGGTCCCTTCTAACCCAAACCGTTGTGTGATTCTATGGTTTCTCCCTCTGCCTGAGGCATTGGGGATGGGAGGGGCTGTGTCATGTCCCCCCCCACCCAGTCTGTATCCTTCTTATTGCCCTTCACCTCATTCTCCTGCACAGGTTTCTTGTGGTGGTGGACATACTAAAACCAGAAAACCTGGAGAGAAGTTCTGTGCTGCAGGGGCTGGAGTACATTGACGTGCCAGGCTCTGCCAAGAGGGACTACAAGCTCACATTCCTCTCCTATAAGGAAGGTGTCTTTAATGCCATGGTAAGTATGGATGCCAGGCTGAGAGGCCCTTCAAGGAGCTGTTGGCTCTCTGAAAAGTCCCACGCCTGTTTTCATACTTCCATGTGCCCACTGGTGGGGTTGTAGGTATCCTAGGCAAGTACTGACCTCTCCACACATCTCACTCACCTGTTAGTCTCTGGGAGGGTCCCACTAGGGGCTGTTAAACACAGGTAGATCAGAACATTGGAGAGCTGGAAGCAATGGGCAATTGGGAAACTATCACGTGGAAGCACCATCTGTGCTTTGCTCGGTCTTTTGCTCTTCCTGGGTGGCTGCTTATGGCCATTTTTGGGGGTGTGATGCTGAGCTGGGGGCTGTTTGGGCTGGCTTGACACAACTGGTGTATTTTCAAGGGCAGAATGACCAGCGTTTCCCTTGTTTTCTCATTTAGGTGACCTTCCTCAACAAGATGACTGAGGAGTACTTGTTCTACATGGTGACATTCAAGGCCACGGCTTCGGGACCCATCAGCACTGTTGAAATGATCACCGCTGTTCGGCAGAGAGCATCTTCCACTGTCAAGGTGGACAACCCTCTGCCTGTGCCAGTGACATTTGCCATCGATTGCAAAGTGCCTGACATCAGCGTTCCCCCACATTTCACTGTTCCTGCACAGTCAGAGGTAGGAGCAAAATTCCTCCAGTGACTCTCCTCATCCTGTAGCCTTCTGGGAGTGGCTGCTCTTGAAGGGTGATGCCCAACATCAGCCATCTGGGGCTTCTTTCCATGGGTGACAGCTCCCACCTGCTAATCATGTGGAAGGGAAGCAGCATGTGAGAACATCCCCGGTGGGAATTGCCCTGTGCTGGTGGAGTCTGTGATCTGGTCCCATCAGGCCTCCTGTGGCAGGTCCCAGTGCCACATGCTCTGTATTTAGTGTGGGTGTTCTCAGTTCAGAGTGGCCTCAGGGTGTGCCTCGCACCACTGGTAAGGTGTTTGCAGCTTGGATTGGTAGGAGGTGGAGTGTATCCAGGCCAGTATAGGAGCATTTTAAGGTGGGAAGCATCTGGGATAGTCCTGGAATAATCTCAGGTGCTGGGGACTGTCCCCCAGTTGCAGCAAGACACTGCCTCAGAGTGCAAGATGGAGCCTGGGAGGGTGCTGGGATGCCTTTCAGCACTGTGTGAGTGCAACCAGGGACCAATTTCCCCGTATCTGGCCAACCAGTGGCTTTTCCTTTCATTCTTCTCAGGCTGATCTTGTCTTGGAGTACCAGCCCCTGAAAATGGGTGAAAGCACCGGGCGCCTTGTGCTCCAGAGCAGCGACTTGGGCTCTTTTTACTACAACCTGCACCTGAAAGCCACTCTGAGCAGGCCTGAGAAGCCCCTCTACTTCTGCACCATGCTGGGCTCTAGTCAGACCATCACCACCAAAATCATGAATTACGCCCGGCAGAAGACAGACTACCTTCTCCAGGTGACCCTAGTTTGCCATGGACTCACAGTGGGTGGCAGCTCATCTGGCCAGCATGTGCCCTCTCCATCAGAGATCCTGCCCCTCTAGCTTGGCCTGACAGAGCCAAGGTGGTCACATGAGCCCAGGTGTCTTCCCCCCCAGCACTGGGCTTGTCCTCCACTGGCCTGTCCTCACTTGCAGACTGCTTTCTGCTGCCCTTGTTGGATCTGCTTTTGCAGATCTCATGGTGCTTGGACTTCCATGTTACTGCCCGAGCTGGGGTTTAAGGTCACCCAGAGTTTGGGTGCAGGATTATACTTTCTGGGCATGTCTAGGCAGACCTGGTGACCATTCCTCTTGGGAACTCACCAGGGGTATGGTGTAGGGGGGTGGATAGGTGCAGTGCTGGGAAAGGGATGGTGAGAACCATAATTTTCTTTGGAGGCTCTGCTTTTATGACCCATCCCCTCTACTGTCTCTCTTTCTCCCCGGTGCAGACCAACAGCCCTGACTTCCAGACAGAGAAAACCATCAGCGTGGCCCCTGCTGGCCCAGGGGGCTCAGAGATGAGCGTGGAGGTGACGTACGAGCCCTGCCAGCTGGGTGAAGCCAGGAGTGCCCTGCAGCTCTGCTCTCCTCTGGGCGGGGAGCTCAGTGTGCCCCTCCTCGGCCTCGCCCTCCCACCTAAGCCCCAGGGCCCCTTCCTCATCAAGGCTGGCGGCACCACCTCCATTCCCTTCAAGAACATCTTCCTGCAGCCCACAGCCTTCCAGTACGCCGTAGAGCACCCGGCCTTCGCCGTCAGGGCCCCCGAGAGCCTGCGCCCCAAGAAGACCGCCTTCCTCAGCGTCTCCTTCCAGGGCCCGGGGCCTGTCACCACCAAATTGGTGGTTTCCTGCCCCGGGGGGGCCGGCGTCTCCTGGGTCTACTACCTCAAGGGTCTCCCCTCTCCCCCATGATCTGGAAGAGGGGTTGGGTGAGGGGAGTGCTGCCTTTCATCGAGAGCGCTCGTTAGTTAACTGAGGGGGTAATTAACTCTATCTGGAATAAACCTACAGGACGCAAGGTGCCGTGGAGTCCTCCGCGCCGCGCAGGGGCGCTATGAGGCGGAGAGGGCGGGGCGGGCCCCTCACGTGGGCCGACTGACCGGACGGGGTCACGTGGCCGCCGGTGGCGGCGGCGGGTCCCGGGGTGGGGGGGCGGCGGTGGCGGGGCCATGAACGCGGAGCGGGACCTGGCGCCGCTGGCGCCCAGTGTGGTGCGGGCGCTGAACGACAAACTGTACGAGAAGAGGAAGGTGGCGGCCCTCGAGATCGGGAAGTGAGCGGATGCGGGTTGCCGGGAACCGGGAGGGCAACCGGGGGGCGGTGCCGCTCCGGCCTGCACCGGGGTTGCGGGGCTTAGAGACCGGCCCGGTGCCTTTGGAGGGGAGGCCTGGGGGGAAGGTTCCTAGGGCTACTTGCGGGCCTGGGGTACTGATGTGGTTGGGGGTCTTCCCGTGCACCGTGAGTCCGGCCGCGGGAGGGGACCGGCCCAGGTCCCGGATGGGGGCCGCCCCATGGGGACCCGGAGGGTCTGGGGGAAAGAGTCACGCTGGAGGGAACTGGGGGATCTGGTAGAAGGAGTCGCCACCGAGGGTACCCAGAGGGTCCTGGGAGGGGTGTTACCCCGGGGGATCCGGGGTACCGGGAGCTGTGGGCCCGGGAGCTCGTGGAGGGAACTGCGGCGGTTCGGTGACCTGTCAGGAGACAGTGCCCACGCAGGAGGGGCTCTCCCTCATCCCCTCTCCTTGTTCTCATCTCCTCTCCTTGTTCTCATCTCCCATACCCCTGGTCAGTAAAGTTTATCACTGAACCTGTCAGTTCCTGGGTGCAAATCAGGACACGTCAGCTCAGTGTGCATGTCCCAGGACACAAGTAGTGCCTGTGAGCCCCTCGCAAAAGGCCAGTGCTCTCCCGGTACCGTTGTGCAGCACCAGGCAACGTAAACACGAGGACCGAGGCTTCAGAAACTCATCAGAAACAGGATGCTCCTTCTTGAGTGCCACTCGCGGAGTGACTGGCTCCGTGCCCTGCCCGTGGGGGATGCCAGGGTGTCACTGGACAGCAGGGACAGCAGGCTGATGCAGGGGTGGTTGTGCCCGTCACTAGAGCCTGTCTCGCCCATCACTAGGGCCTGTCTCACATCAGCCAGGCTCCAGCACCTCACGGTGCCATCCCACCTCTTGGCCAAGGTCTTACCCTGCCCTCAGTCCCAGCTGCGGAGGCGGGAGGCGGCTGCTGTCACCCCTGGCCATTGGGTGTTGCCTTTGGCCATTGCTGCATCACTGCTGTTTTGGCAGAGCTGGGGCCTTCCCTTCAGAGCATCCCAGGCCATGGAAGGTCTGCAGGCATCTGGCTGCTGGCGTGGCCGTGCCCCCTCTAGTGTCGCCCATATGCCTTCCCCACGCATGTCCTTGCTCTCGTCTGGGCACTTTGTGCTGCTCTGCTCCACAGCATTGGCTGGGAAGGGCTCTGTCCTCATGGAGGAGATCTGGAGTGTCCCTTCAGGGCACAGCCTAGTGAGGGGCTGGGAGCTGAGAAAGCTTTGGGTGGGAAGTGTGGTTCTGGTGAGCCTGTGAGGGGAGCTGCCCTCAGTGATGTGGAGACGGAACAGTTCTGCTGAGGGTTCTTCTTCATTATAGGAATGGTTTCTTGAGGCAGATGTCCTCATAAATCCAGCCTCGGTGATACTTCAGTAACCAGCTCTTTACTGCTGCTACGAGGCGTGATGTTCCTTGTCTTCTCCAAGCAGCTCTGTTCTGACTTAACCCTGCCTCAGGGTTAGGCATTTGTGGTTGGTTTGTACCAACCAAAGTCTGGTTTGTGGTCAGATCATTCAGCTGGTGGAGCTGGAAACCAAATTTGGGAAGGGTGTGAGGAGGGGGGAGGGCAAAGGACACCCCTTTTTGCAGATATGCAGCTTTAGATTCCAGAATAGCACCAACAGCAGCTCTCTGGTATCTACAGCATCGAGTGAGGAGGAACTCACAGTCTCTCAGCTCTGCTACCTCCTCATTCTCTGGCCAGTAATGTGGGTGCAGCCCCTGCTTCCTGGAGACCCCCTGATGCTGCATGTTGGTTTTCACTGCCTCCTGCCTTGTTACATCTTGAACCCTTTAAACTCTTGAAGAAAACCTGTAAAGTTTATTCTTGTTCTGACAAAGCTTCACCTGTTCACTGTAGGCAGCTGAAGGATCACCCTGACTGTCCGCGCTGCTTGAGCTTGGTGTGTTCCTCCTGCTGCTGGGCTGGGACTGGAGGTGGAGCCGTTTGCCCCAAAGCAGCAGGTTGTGAGAGCAGGTTGGGCTGTAACTGCTGGAAAACTGGACTTTTAGAGTGGGGAGAGTAAGGATGGGCTGTGTGATGCCCCAAGGGAGAAAGGGGCAGGTGCTTTACTGCAGATCAGGGTGAGAACAGGGCTGGTGTTAATCGTTTGGTTGGTTGGTTGGTTGTTTTTGTGGGAGGGAAGTTCATTAGTATCTCCTGTAATGGCTTTTCCTGGATTATTAAGTGGTGACTGGCTGGGGCAGCTGTCTGGAAGAGGGCAGTATAAGATTCAACATAGTGGTAAAAACTGTGGAATTAGGTAGTGGAAACTTCTGGACAGTCATTGAAGGATAAGGTCGCGATCCATGGTTAAGCTGAGACTTTGAGAAGCCTGGATGTGCTTATGGGTAGAGGCCCAAGAAAAAATTGGAAAATTCAATTGTTGCATTGGCCGGGAATCGAACCCGGGCCTCCCGCGTGGCAGGCGAGAATTCTACCACTGAACCACCAATGCTCCAGCTGTTTGCACAGCTGCCTGCACAGCTGCCGGAGCCACCTTTCTGCCGGGCCACCAGCTCTGTGGCAGGAGAGCTGGGGCTGAAGGGATGGTTCAGTGACCTGGGATGTTGAAGTGGTTGTGTGGGCGGCTGGAAAGGTCCAAAACTTTGGTGCTGGGTGTGGGTCAGGTGAGCAGGAGCCACCAGTACTCCTGGTGTGTGCTGAGCAGTTCTCTGCTACTGTCTGGTGCCATGCAGGGGGTAAATGACCCTCATAACATGTTGGAGCTGTTGAGCCTGGAGAAAAGGATGCTTATGGAAGATCTTCTGGCTCTCAACAACTCCCTGATAGGCTGGAGCCAGGTGAGGTTGGTCTCTTGTCTCAAGGAACGACCAACAGGACAAGAGTAAATGGCCTCAAGTTGCACCAGAGGAGGTTTAGGTTGGACCTGAGGAACAATTTCTTCCCCACAAGGGTTGCCAAGGCCTGGCCCAGGCTGCCCAGGGCAGTGGTGGAGTCCCCATGATCCCTGGAGGGGTTTCAAAGCTGTGGAGATGTGGTGCTGAGGGACATGGCTTAGTGGTGCCCTGGCAGTGCTGGGTTAATGGATGGACTTGATGATCTTAAACGTTTTTTCCAACCAAAATGTTTCCATGACTCCTGCAGGTTAAGGAGTCACAGTCTTGATGGCTGCTGGGTGCAGGGACTTGGCCTGCAGCAAATGCTTCAGTGCTGCATTAGGAAGGTTAGTTTTAGTTGGTAACTTTGCTTTTGCCATGGACTGGAATTCTGTGAGTGTCTGAAGACCTGGTGACTCCTCCTCTGCAGGCACACGGCCACAGTGAGGTGGCCCTTGAGAGTCCATCCTAGGCTGGGGATTCATGAGTGGTGTAGGGGGCTGTAGGCTGGCAGCAGCAGGAGGTCAGCAAGACACTGTTGGATGTGAGCAGGGAGGAGAAGGAAACTCTGTTTTCACTTGTGGGTTCCTCTAGCATTCCCCATTTCATTCACACTTTCTCTGATGCTTGTCATAGCCAAAAATCGATGTTCCCAAGCGGAGCCCCAGAGCATTTGTATCAGGCAGAACCTAAAGCTCCCTGGGTGCTTTCTTCTTCTCTCCCCAGGCTGGTGCGAGAGTTTGTGGCTCAGAACAACACATCCCAGATCAAACACGTCATCCAGATCCTGTCGCAGGAGTTTGCGCTCTCCCAGCACCCCCACAGCCGGAAAGGGGGACTCATTGGCCTGGCCGCTTGCTCCATCGCCCTGGGCAAGGTAGATTCGGGTGGGGCTCTTTTGGGCTTGTGCGGGTTGTAGTGGGTGAGTGGCAGCTCCTCCTGGGTCAGTGTGACAGGGAGAATTGGGCTGGTGGCCCTTCACCTCCCCAGCTCCCTCCCTGCATAACGGTGTAGTACACCTAGGTTATGTTTGAATTTCCCCAACCCATCTTTTGGGCTTGGCAGAAGAACTTTTCTCTCTGTAACAAGAACAAGTTCAGTAAGTTGCCTCCAGCTGTGCCAGAGCATCTGGGTCCCTGTGGGGATTTCCCACTCAGCCCAGGCACAGAACCCACCTTCCCCTCCTCTCACGGGCAGGCACTTGTGCTGCTAGAACTGCTGGCTTGGGAGGATGGAGGAGTTGCTTTTGGTGACCTTGAGGGGCAATGATAAAACCAGGGGTTGGACTCTTTAATCTGTAAGTCTGGGTGTTGTTGGTTTTCTTACTGTCTCCTTTGCTAGATCACAAAATCACGGAATGGTTTGGGTTGGAAGGGATCTTTCAAGGTCATCTAGTCCAACCCCCCCTGCAGTGAGCAGGGACATCTGCAACAGCTGCACAGGATGAAGCTACTCCTTTTCTGGGACCACAGTTGAGTTAAGTTGGTGTTTCTGGAGACAACAGGGCAGGAAGGTGCTTTGGGCACTGCTGCTTGTCTTTTATTTTTGTGAAGCCTATATCGCCAGCTCCTCCACACTCCCAACCTTTGATACTACAAAGAGTAGTCCAACAGGTCGAGGGCTTCTTTGCTGAACTGAAGGTCTAGGTGGGCTCATTCTGTTGCTGTCTTGGATGTTCTTCCTGGTTCTGGAAACCTTGTTGGGTTTACATCAAAACCAGCTGCCAGAGTGGGATAAATCCTGGCCAGTGGCTGACTGCTGGAAGGCTGGTGACCACTGGCTTTGCTGGAGACCTGCCTCATATTCTGCCTGCAGAGATTTCTCCTTGGGCTAGACTCCCACAGAGATGAGTGGTGTGCAGTGGGAGGCAGCTCCATTTGCTTTGGAAGGTGCTTGGAGTGGGTGCTGAATAATGGCCCAAGTGTCTTTTGTGTCTCTGGGAATTTGAACTAGTCAAGTACAGCTGTGGGAATCATTTTAGTTGCTGGTGGAGACTCCCCTGAAGCAACTTCTCAGCTTGCTCAGGTGGGTCTCACTGTACTTGAATAATATAATTCAATAATTTCAGTAATAATTCAGAATTCATTAATAAGTCTTGTCCAGCACAGGTGTACTAAGCCATCATGGGCCTGGATTTTTGCCCGGCAGCACCATCTCTTCCTTCTCCCTGCAGTGTGGTCCTCAGCTAACCAGTCTGCTCCTGTCCACCAGGACTCTGGGCTCTACCTGAAGGAGCTGATCGAGCCGGTGCTGACATGTTTCAACGATGCCGATAGCCGGCTGCGGTACTACGCTTGTGAGGCCCTCTATAACATTGTTAAGGTAGCCAGGGGCTCTGTTCTTCCACACTTCAATGTGCTCTTCGATGGCCTCAGCAAGGTAAGAAGCTTCCTTTCAATGCCCGTGTGCTTTTTCTTCCCCATGCTGGAGAATTAAGACCTATTCTCTAGTCCTCATCTTCTCTGGGTCAAAGAAACCAGGTTGTTCAAAGTTGTCTTTTCAAGTTTGCTTAGACCCAGACAAGTCTGAAGGACCAAATGAATGGTTTCTGCAGAAGCAAGCTGGCCACTGATGTTGTGGGTGGTGGAGTTCACTGTAAAACTCCTTGTTTTCTCTCCTCACCTCCAGGATGCATTTTCCTGCTCCTTGAGTGGTATTAGGAAATACAGCTGACAGGGTTGTTGCAGGCGAGTTGGATCTGCAGCTCTACAGCTTTGTGGGGTCTGTAGGGTCAAAACCACGTCTATATGTGCCTGGCTCTGCAGCTTTTCACTGGAGCTGCTCCATGAGAGCGTGGCTGCTGGCTCACGAAAAGCTGCATATGTGGGGGAGGCAATGGGTGCTCAATATCCCCCTTAAGAAGTCTCCCAGGAGAATTTGTTGGAGCCTAATGAGGAGTTGGAAATAAAGGGACTTCTCTGTGTCCATCCTTGTAAAGCCAAAGGAGAGAGACAGTCCTGTGAGCCTGCTGGGAGCTCTGCTATGGAGCAGGGAGCAGACCTGGGACCCACTGCTACAGTGATTCTTGTTTCTGTTGTTCACAGCTCGCTGCTGATCCTGACCCCAATGTCAAGAGCGGTTCAGAGCTCCTTGATCGGCTTCTCAAGGTATTCTTCCCCCTCCGGCTCAGAACCCTTGGTGCAGGCTGCAGGCATGTCCTGGCTGGGGACGCATCAGTCCCTGAGGCTGCAGCTGCTAAAACCATCCTAGCTCTGTCCTAGGGCAACTGTCAAAACATTCCTTTCTCTCACCAACTGTAGCCTTTTAGATGGAGGGTCTGGAGGCAATCTTAGGTAGCTGGGTCTACAGACTGATAGGTTATCTCAGTGCTGCATGTGTGTTCAGATCTTGGATGCTTGGTGTCTGGGGAAGCAAGGCTTTAGTGATCCAAGGACTGGAACCCCTCTGCTGGGAGGTCAGGCTGGGAGAGCTGGAGTGTTCAGCCTGGAGAAGAGAAGGCTTCAGGGAGGCCTTCTGGTGGCTTTTCAGGACTTCAAGGGGCCTGTCAGAAAGATGGGGACAGACTTTGGAGCAGGGCCTGTTGGGACAGGACAAGGGGG
>JANHGN010020472.1:2505-13040 GCA_024605025.1 Megaceryle maxima | reverse complement strand
TTTCTGACAGGCCCCTTGAAGTCCTGAAAGGCCACCAGAAGGTCTCCCTGGAGCCTTCTCTTCTCCAGGCTGAACACTCCCACCTCTCTCAGGCTGGCCTCCCAGCAGAGGGGTTCCAGCCCTCCCAGCACTGCTGTGGTCTCCTCTGGCCCTTCTCCAAGAGGTCCATGTCTCCTGCAACTCATTTCTTCCTTACCAGTTGTTGGTGAAACTGGGGACAAAGCTATCTGTTCCTGTAACACCCCTTTCCTTTTCCTCTGCTTCCTGCACTCCCTTTCCTCAGAGGTAATGTTTCTCAACACTTTTATTGTGCTGCTCCGTGTATTTATTTCTTGCTGTGCTCCCCTAAATAGGATGTGTTGCTCTAGCTGCATCCTGACAGTGAAGTTGACGTGTGATGATGATGGGCACATCATAAGGCATCCCAGAGCAATGCAAGCATCAGATTTTCAGGTTGATGGTCTGGACTCTCTGTTGCTCTGTTCTTTTTGCACTCTGCAGAGCCCAGCTACTGCTTCATATTAATGATGCCCTTCATTTATTCCTTGCTTGAAAGTGCAGAGCTTTGCATTTGAGCTTTAGGGCTGGGAAATGGTTTTCTCCTGCTCCTGCTTTTGTGTCATTGCTCAGCCCTTAAAGTTTAGGGGGTGCAGAAGTGGGTGTGCATAGGGGTGGAACTGGGAAGAGGAAGGAAAAGGAGAGGTGCCAAGTCCAGGAAGAGAAGTGATAACTACAGCTCTGTGCTGAAGAGCTTGCACCTGGGGGTGAGAGGGAGTGAGGACCAAAGAGGGACAGAAGCAGTGAGAGCTGGAGTGACTTGATCACGGTGTCACTGAGAGCCAGGAGGAGAACAGCTGCCCAAACTGAAGCAGTTTGCCAGGTCCCCAAGCACCAGAAAAGACCCTCTGGGACAGCAGGCAAGCCCCTTCATGTCTGCTTTAGCCCTGCTTTTGCAGAGTCTTGCTCTGGAGCCCTCCCACACCCTTTGCAATGGGAGACTCCAGGTTTTATCCCGGGGTTTCCCTGCCCTAAATCCTGATCCCCATTCTGTGTGACTTCTCTGCTCACCCAGTGTCAGGATGTGGAAAACTTTCGCCATGTCCCCATTGCAGGGGACTGGCCCAGGGTGGGGAGGCTGTACATGGTCGAGGGGAGCCCCAGACATCTACCCAGTGCTCCATCTATTGCTCAGGCTGCCGGAGGAAGGCGAGATTGACACCCATAGCCGGCTGCAGCCATAAGTCACGCCAGGGAGCAGGCAGCTGCCTGCCTGCCAAATGCCCACTGGGTGTCAAGGCAGGACCACGGGAAACCCTCATGTTGCTTTGAAGAGCTGGAGAGCCTGCAAACGGAGGAAGTTGCAGCTGCCTTCTAAGATGAAGTCACTCTTTGCTCGTGTTTTTGTTCGTTCCCCTCGGGTCTCCTCCGGCAAGCGAGTGATGGAGCGTGGCCCAGTGCCAGGCGTTCAGCTCTCACGCCCCCTTCTCCTGCCCTCCCTGTGTGGCTGTCTGCAGAGAGACAGCGCTGCAAGGAGGCGAAAAGGAGGAGGACCTTGTGCAGTGGGGTGGAGGAGCTCACAGCCTGGAGTCTGCATCATCCATGAAGATGCCAGGGTCCAAATGCTCCATAGATGGATGCTGGGCACATTCCTACAGCTGCAAACTGACACGTGCAATCCCTGCCCCAATCTTCAGATGTGCTGTTGATCCAAAATGTTTCCAGGGTCATTGCCAGCTTCACTTTGGGGGAGCTTCCTGGTGGCACTTGCTAGGAAATGGGGTCCATGTCTGTGCCAAGACCAAAGCTGGCTCCCACAAGAGCCTGGCTGCTTGGGGCTGGAGGGACCATGGAGCTCCACATGCAGGTGGGGGTCCCCACTTCCAGCTTCTGCGACAAAAAGCATTATTGGAAGTGGTCCAGAACTGTGATTCAGAGACACTGGAGCTTTCCCGTGGCCTCACTGCCCCACCAGTGCTGCGATCGCTGGTGTAAGCCCAGATCAGGAAGGGGAGGTGGAAGTGTGACTGCTGGAGCAGAGCCCGGGCTTCCTTCCGTCGGGCTGAGCTGCTGCAGGAGAAGATGCAGATGTCCCTCCTGCATTGCTGGGCCAGAACAGCTGGAAAAGGCCTTTTAGGCTTTTGTAACTGCATAGGAGTTTCAGTACAAGACCTGGATGGTTTAGGACCAGGGAAAACCTTATGGGACAGCAGGCGAGACCCTTCATGTCTCTTAAGAGACCTGGTTTTGTAGAGAGAATTGTTCTTGAGCCTTCCTATGCCTATGAGAGTGAGGCCAGACTCTTGTCAGGGGTGCTCACCAACAGGACAAGGGCAATGGGCACAAACTGGAATCCATGAGGTTCCATTTGAGCAGGAGGAGAAACTTGTTTACTGTGAGGGTGTCAGAGCCTGACCCAGGCTGCCCAGAGAGGTTGTGGAGTCTCCTTCTCTGGAGGGATTCCAAACCTGTTTGGACAGTGGGATCCTGGGCCCCCTGTTCTGGGTGACCCTGCTGGAGCAGGTGGGTTGGACCAGATGATCTTCTAGCCCCTACCATGCTGGGATTCTATGAGACAACTTCCTGCCCAGGTTAGGTGCATGGCTGTTGGACAAGAGTGATGGAACCATCATCCAAGTGTTTGATAAGTTAGATAAGAGGTATGGCTGGCTCCAGAGGAGCCTTTGTGGTCCTTCCTGATGCCAGGAAGGCTTCTTGATTTGGGTAGTGGTCAGCAGCACATGGACACGTAAAGCCACTCGTTGCTCTGCAGAAAGGACAAACAGCTGCCACATGGCTGAACTGGCTGAGGCCATGTTTCAACTGGATTTCTAAAGGTGGCAGTTGGGGCTTAGTACAATGCTGAAATTGCTGATGTGTGTCTTGTGCTGGAAGTCGCTCTAACCCTGTGCCCAGAGCCCCATGCACCTTTGGGGTGCAGCTGAGGAGCTCCTTGAGGTGGCAGATGCTTGGGTGGAGGGGAGGGATGGTGCTGGGTGCCCCACAGTACCCAGGAGATGGTTGGCCAAAGGCAGCACTGCTTTGAGCTCATGCCCCAAGACTGCCTTGGAGTTGTGTTCTCCAGTTGCTTGTAAGGTGGAGTCTGCCTTGCTGCAGCTTTTGTGTGTCCTCTTAGGGAGGGTTCTCTTGGTCTTCCTCTCCATCCTGGAGGGAGGAGATGAGTACCTTTCCCCATTCCCACTGCATCCCACTGGGTGAGCTGGAGGGGGACCTCAGGCAGGTTGCCCCAGGCCTTGTCCTGGTGATCTGCAGTTTGTGGGACTGGGTGCCTCTGCCTAGACTTTGGCCTCATCACTTCCCTGGGAGATCAGCTCACCCTTATCCAGGACTTGGAAACTGCAGTAAGCAGAAAGGAAGCCAAGAGTGCCTAAATGAGAGCAGTGGAGGACGAGAAAGCGACAGCTTGTGGAACCAATAGCAGAGAGGAGCTATTTACCTCCTGGCCTGGCTCAAGCCCGTTGAGCAGCACAGCTGCCAGCCCGTATGGGAGCTGCCCTTGTGACTTGGCCCGCAATGAAAGAACCTGGATATTTCCACCCTTGGAAAGGCTGCTTAAAGGCCAGAGCCTGGCCTAGACCTTAACCTTGGCTGAAAATGGGGTCAGCAAAGCAGCTGGGCCAGGCAGGAGGCCAGGAGGAAGATGACAGCTCAGGCGTTGGCAGAGAAGAGGCAACCACTGAGGAGAGAGATAGATGGCAGAAGCCCTTGAAGAAAGGGGAGAAATGAGACAATGATTTAATAAGGGACATGGGCTGAAAAACATCACTGTGGGAAGGCCAGCTCTATTCCCGTGCTGGAAGATGCTTTTTGGGATGGGGGGGACATGCTGGGGTGTGAGTCTTCTGCCCCACCGCTCAGCTGGAGCCAAAGGCACCAGTCTCCAGCAGTGAGAGCCTGCTACGGCTCCCATTGTTGCTCGATCCACCATAAACCCACGTTCTCGCCGTGACAGTTGAGCTGCGGAGGCGGTGCCGGGGCCTCCGCGTTCATCCTCCAGAGGAGAATCTGGGGTAGTGGGTTAGATGGAAGCGATCGCATGTGACATCTGCCCTGCTGCAGATGCCGGTGCTGGGAGCCGGCGTGGCAGGCCCGGGGAGGATGGCGTTGATGCGATGCCATCGTCACTGCTGCTTAGAGATTAAAGGAGAGCTGGAGCGAGCTGCGAGCCGGAGCCGCGGCCACACTCGCCGTGCTTGGCTGCCACTTTTTCCCCAGGGAAAGGGGGCAGCCCATGGGAATCTGGTGCTGCTCCAGGGGCAGAGGATTGTGCTTGGTTGGGAGACTTTTAGCCTGATTTCACATGTTCATGGGACCTCCTGCCTGTCAGGACAGTGCCCTAGTTTCATGCTGAGTAAATGAGCCGCTTCTCTGCCGGCAACCCCCTTAAAAGGTTTATCTCAGCAGATGAGGGGAGGGGACAGCTTTGCCCAGCTGCCAGCCCTTCTAGCTGGAGCTGAGCTGTAGCTTGGTGGTACCCATGGAACCACAGCTGGGGTCTGGCTGGCTCGAGGTGAGCCTGGTGCTGCCACCCACCTCCTGGGGTCAGCTTGGGTGGATTTTGACTTGAGCCACTCAGGCTCTGCCCACACCTCGCTCCTGTGCAGGTGCTGCATCACTGGGGAAGGGGATTTCATGAGCTATTTCAGCATAAGCCAGGCTGGAAATGGCTTGTTGCTGTGCTGGCAGCAGTCCACCATTCTCTAATGATACCACCCCCTGTCCTCCCTGCCTGCCTTGCAGCAGCACCGAGCCGGTGGATGCAACAACGTCAAGGCCACCTCCAAACCAGCCAGCTTCACCCCCGCTTCTCTGCACCATCCTTTTGGCTACATCCATCTGAAAACATGCAAGATCCTGAGGGCTTTTTTTCCCCATCCTGCGCAGGCAATGCGTACTTTGGCATGAAGATGTAATCGGGTCAAGGATTTGTGCTCCTCATCCATTGGGAAGCCCGTGCCAGGTGGGCGGCAGGCTGGGCTGCTGCAGCAGGAGCTGGTTTTGCAGGAAAACTGCTGCTTCAGGCTGGCTTTTGTCTCCTGGGATAGGTGCTCCCTTGGCCATATATCCCTCCTCCCAGTCTCCCCGTGCTCTGGGGTCCCTCCTTCCCCTTGGTTCCACACGTCGGAGCATTCAGCCCTTAGCAGTTGTTTGTGACATCAAAGCACAAGCGAGTCCGAGTGGAAACACAATTTGCAGAGCCCGGCAGCAGCCGCACAAGGCGGGTGAATTGGGGAGATACCCGCGGGGCCGCAGCCGCCTCCTCCCGCCCGTACGACGCCTGTCCTGGGGAACATCCAATCCTATTAAGCCACAGCTCTACTTGCGAATTATACCGTGAGAAATCTGCCCCTCGGGATTCCTTATCAAAGGAGACGGAGAGCAGCTCTGCGCGCTGGAACAATCGGCGAGAGCCTGGTCCAGCCTTGAATAATTCAGAGCTTGGGTAGGAGAGTGACTTTGCTCTTGAGAGCAGCTCCCTCTTGGAGGTCTGCTCTGACCATCTCACGTACAATCATCTCAGGTCCAACCATCTCTCCTTAACCTGGTCTCCTGCGACGGGTATTTCCTACTTCATTGCTCTTCAGGATGTGGGAAACAATCAGGTGAATTTCAGGATCACAAACAGGACAAAAAAAATGATGCAATGTGACCTCTTCTGTGTTGTGATCTCCTGTCCTGGTGCAGCTCCCAAGATTGGGAGAAAAATTGGTGAATTTTTCACCATAGTAAGAGCTAAGGGTCTGGATGCTGTCAGTGTTATAGAAGAGACAATGTCCTGGTGATCTAAGGGGGTTTGCTTTCATCCCTGGTTGATGTCCAAGTTATCCTAATTTTTTGGGATGGCTTTTGGGAAACAAGATGATGTTCTCAAGACAACTATGTAGCAGAGAGCTGCATCCCAAAAACCTAGCCAGCAAAGGCACCATCTGCAGTCCTCAGCTTACGTCTGCTGGGATGAGTAGGAACTGGTTGCCCTCACCAGGTTGGGTGGCCCCAGCTAATGGAGTTTGAGGACACATGGGTTGATGTGTCAAACTTGAGTTGGATTTCAAGGTGCATTTTATGGATCTTGGAACCCCAAACCTGGTGACTGCAATACTGACCAGTTTCTCAGCACAGCCATGGTACTGGATTCATCTAGCATGGGGTCTTGGCATGCACAGGTACTAGCTGTTTTGGGAAAGTGGTGAATGTCGAAGCCTGGAATATTTCTCTTGGTTTCCAAAGGAAGTTTTTGGTGTGTTGCTGTGTCTCTCATTGTGCTTCGTAATGCCAGTCAGAAACTGCATATGCCACCTGGGCAAACCTGGTCATGCCCAGCCATGACCTCACAGTCTTGCAAGCCTGGAGCTTGCTTCCTGGCTGTCATAACTCTTGAAGACATGACCATGCTTGTTGGGTTTGCCATGAACAGGTCTGGATGCACAAAATAAGAAATGTGGGGGTGAGTGGGGCAGGAGCACGCCAAGGGGACAGTTAAGGTTTCTTAGTGCTTGAGTTGAGATGTCTCTGGTGTGTCACAGACCTCTCCACTGTGGGAGGAGTGAGTTGGACATTACAGCACTGAACCAGCCTCTCTCCTTTCCATGCAGCTCTGAGAGGATCCAGGTGACCCTGAACCTGGATGGAATAGTCCAGGTGCTGGACTGCCACCTTCATGACACATCCATTGGGATGATGACCAGAATCGCGGTCCTGAAATGGCTCTACCACTTGTACATCAAGACTCCTCGTAAGGTAGGTCAGGGACTCACTGAGCTTATCCACTTCCAGCCTGCTCTTTGCCTTTGAGTTGGCCATAGTCTTCTTGGCAGCGTTGCAACCAAGTGTCCACCTGCCTTTTTTGAGAAGATTTTGGCTGCATACCCAGTAGCTTAAGGGAGAAAAGCTCTTCAGCTCAAGTGGAAAATGCTGTCGAAGCTTTCAGCAGCCTCCCCTGGGGCAAAGGGTCCTGTGGCAGGGGGTGACCAGGCCTGTAGGACTGATGCCATCCATCTTTCTTGTTCCAGATGTTCCGACACACCGACAGCCTCTTCCCCATCTTGCTGCGGACCCTCTCAGATGAGTCAGATGAGGTAAGTGCTGCAGAAGTCCTGAAACATCTAGCTGGGCTTTGGATTTTTTTCAGTTGAACTAAGGGATTTTGTGAGGCTTGGCCAGTGTTGGCCCTGGGGACCTTAACGTTGTTGGCTAAACTGAAGAAGACCGAACAAAGAGCCTGCAAGTAACTGCTTGGCTGAAAGCTCGGCCATTTCAGGCTGGTGTATTTGGGACCCTCTGTCTAAACTTTCCTCTCTATCTCCGAGAGCTGATCCTTCAAAGCCTACTCCTAAAATTCCTTTTCACCTGCCTGGGAAGCTGTCTGGGGCTTCAGGTCCCAGAGCTGGTGTCTTCCCCATAGGGCTGGGTTATGGTCAGGTCCTTGGTGAGCAGGAATTTGGGCATCTTGCCACAGCTTTGTAGAGATGCGAGGGGGATCGCGTCCAGCCAGTGCTGCAAGATCTGAGTCATGAGGTGGTTAAGCAGCACCCACCACTCGAGGGGCTGCGGGAAGTGCCCAGTGGCATCTGGTTGGCTGGGAACCGCATGGCTTGGAAGTGAGCAGAGAAAATCAAGCAGCGATGAATGAGCCAACTTGCTCTGCCTGCACTCGTCTGCTGTTGCAGGGCTCTTCATCTCCCAGGCTGCTGCACCATCATCCTGTTCTCTTGTCTTTATTCCTCACCTCTCTTCTCTGGTTCCAGGTGTCTCAGTTTTGGCATCTTCTCCCCACCTCCGTTGTACCCTGGAGCTTATAGCTTTTCATGGCTTGAATGGGTGCGCTCTTCACTGGGAAAAAAATGTCTGGATGGGCGGGCCCAGAGTGTGTTGGGGAACAGACTTGAACCCAGTTGGTGGCCTGTCACAAGTGGTGTCCCCAGGGCTCAGTACTAGGACCAGTTCTCTTTAAAATCTTTATCAATGATCTGGTCGAGGGGATCGAGGCACACTCAGTCTGTTTGCAGATGACACCAAGTGGGCAGGAGTGTTGATCTGCTTGTAGAGGAGGCTCTACAGAGGGGTCTGGCCAGGCTAGAATGATGGGATGAGGTTCAACAAGGCCAAGGGCCGGGTCCTGCTCTTGGATTACAGCAACCCCCTGCAATACTCCAGGCTGGGGCAGAGTGGCTAGAAAGTGCCTGGTGGAATAGGACCTGGGTAATGGGGTTGGTCAAGAGGCAGCTGAAGATGAGCCAGAATGTGCCCAGGTGGCCAAAAAGGCCACCAGCATTCTGGCTTGTGTCAGCACTGGTGTGGCCAGCAGGACTAGGTCAAGGACTGGTCACTGGGGAGGCCACCCCTCAAATCCTGGGTTCAGTTTTGGGCCCCTCACTCCAAGAAGGACATTGAGAGGCTGGAGCATGGCCAGAGAAGGGCAACGAAGCTGGGGAAGAGTCTAGAGAACAAGTCTGGTGAGGAGCGGCTGAGGGACCTGGGGTTGTTGAGCTTGGAGAAAAGGAGACTCAGGGGAAACCTTCCCACTCTTGACAACTCCCTGACAGGGGGATGGAGCCAGGTGGGGTCAGTCTCCTCTCACAAGGAACAAGTGACAGGACAAGAGGAGACAGCCTCAAGATGCACCAGGGGAGGTTTAGGTTGGATCTGAGGAACAATTTCTTTCTTGTAAGGGTTGTCAAGGGCTGGCCCAGGCTGCCCAGGGCAGTGGTGGAGTCCCTGTGGTCCCTGGAGGGGTTTCAAAGCTGTGGAGATGTGGTGCTGAGGGACATGGGTTAGTGGTGCCCTGGCAGTGCTGGGTTAACAGTTGGACTTGATGATTTGAAAGGTCTTTTCCAACCAAAATGATTCTGTGATTTCTAGTGCTTAGATGGGAGTCCAGCAGCTTTGACACACAACTTGCTCAGGCACTGGTAGCAGTTCTACCATCAGCTGGACATCTCTTACCCAGAGCTGAGTGTGATCCTGGCGGGTTTCTCAGATCAGACCTTCTTTGTAGTATCTGAATTGCGCATCAAACTCCAACCCTGCCGTCAGTCCCATGCGTGAGGAGGTCACGAAGAGGGAAGGGAAGGCAGAATGACTTGCAAAGGCACGCGGGTGCCTGGCCATTTTCCATACCCTGCTGCTTACGCTGCAAACCCTTCCCAAAGAGTCCCCACACGCACATCTGCCTTCGCAATGCTCCAGAAAGCTGCAGCTCACAGATAGTCTCTCTGGCTTGGCAGGAGAGCGCAGTGAGTCATGTTGCAATTACACTGCTTATTAATATTTGAAAAAAAAAAAAAAAAGTGAAGAAAGGACCCTGGTGATGCATTTCCTTCCATGTGACATAACTGGGAATGGCTCGAAAGTCATTTTAAGCTGATTTATTTAATCCTGTCTTCTATTTATTTAAGTGTTTGGAGGCTTGGGTGGGTGGGTTGGTTTGGGTTTGTTGTTTTTTGTTGGTTTGTTGTTGTTTTTTTTTTTTTTTTTAAGGAAATCTATAGTCAAGTCAATCTATTAAACACCACAGCTCAGCTGGCTCCCAACCAGAACTGCTGCTCTCTGCAGAGGAAATAGAAATGACCAAAATAGTAGGGGGAGATTGAGGACATTTTTGGGACTGCTGAGGACAGACTGAGCTAACTAAACCCTGAAGTCAATGCCTAGTAGGAAAGGGGATGTGGGTGCTCTCGTAGCCATCACCCCCTGCTCAGTAGAGTATTTCTATGCATGTTGGTGTTGTCCTGGAACAGATTGGATTCCTCGGAAGCTCTTGAGGATCACCCAGGCTGGTGGTGTGTGTGAACTAAGCTGTCACTTGTCTGATGAGGAAACATCTCCCTCCACTTTTCAGGTTGTGTGGCATAGCAATGTGGTGCACACATATCTCCAGGGGGCTTTCCCACTCTCTTCACTGTGGAGTGCTGCTGGTTCCAGCAGTGCTGGTTCCAGCTTTCTTCCCAGCAAGGTTGAATGTCCTTGCGCAGTGCCTGTGGGTCATCTGGCTCCCATGCCAGGTTTGGAGGCTGGCTGTCACTTTCCTGATCTGCCCTGAAGCTGTCCTGTAGTGGATGTTTCTCACTATCTCAAGAAGAAATTGGTTTTGGAGGGTCAGTGATAGTCAGGGCTTTGCATCAGACTGAAAGACCTTGCTCAAACACATCATTACACACTTGAGTGACAGGATCCATCCAGAGGGACCTGGACAAGCTGGAGAAGTGAGTCTCTGTGAACCTCATGAGATTCAACAAGGCCAAGTTCAGGGTCCTGCCCCAGGGTTGGGGCAGCCCCTGCTATCAGCACAGGCTGGGAGTAAAGGGATGGAGAGCAGCCCTGCAGAGAAGGACCTGGAGGTGCTGGGGGTGAGGAGCTGGAGCTGAGCCAGCACCGTGCGCTCGCAGCCCAGCAGCCAATGGCACCCTGGGCTGCACCCCCAGCAGCATGGGCAGCAGGGGAGGGGGGATCCTGCCCCTCTGCTCCCAGGGCTCTGGGGAGACCCCCCTGCAGTGCTGGGTCCAGCTCTGGAGTCCTCA
>JANHGN010020471.1:47522-63516 GCA_024605025.1 Megaceryle maxima | reverse complement strand
TAGGGGATGGGGGGGAGTTCCCAGGTCTATAGGGGATGGGGGGAGGTGGCAGGTCTATAGGGGAGGGGGGGGGGTGGTGGGTGGGGGGGGGGTGGGGGGGGGGGTGGTGGGGGAGGGGTGTGGGGGGGGGGGGTCGGGGGGAGGGGAAATAAGCTACATGTAACAGCCAATGTTATAACACCATTAATCAAAATACCACACTTGATTTGTATTCAAATAAATACAAATAAATATTTTAATAGTAGATCTCACTAGGTTCTACCATTATTTACTGCTCTAAATATTTTTCCCAAGATACAAAATTAAACCATCAGAAATTTCCCAGAGTTTTAAAAATTTTTGGAAGGCCTAAAATCTGAAGATCATTTTTTCCTGCACAGAAAAAAATAAAAGGCTTAGTAACTGCAGAAGAGCCAGAGGCCATCATTTACACACTTGAACAAGTCTATACAGAAATCAGTATTCCTAGGAGAAAAATCAAGTGTTATATTCACTTATTTACATCACATCTTTTGTCAACTTTGGCTCTACCACCAGCATAGCAAAAATATCCTGTCTAATCCATTGTAGTCAAGCTAATTAGGCTCATTTTTGTCTCTTACTCTGTTGATTTAAGGTACCTGTTAAGTTTTATTATTTTGTTATTTTTATTATTTTATTATTTCCTCCAATCACACCTATGTTCTTTCCTACTTTGCTTTATTGACTAAGAGAGACAGCTGTTTGACTTAATCACTTCTGTGTTCAATGATTAAACATTTTCGCTTGTCATTTTAAAAGCACTATTACACCTTTTCATGGATCAGCCTTCTAACTATATGGACAAAACAAAACCATGAAATAGAAAAAGACAGGAATTAACACAGAAATGGGACACGCACGAAGAACAGGTATGTAAATAGTGTCCCTAATCATGAATATGCATGACAGAATAAACAGCAAGAACAACAAAGATGGGCAAAGAGCTTTGAGAACAATAAAATAAATCAACAATAATCAACTCTTTTAGACAGTACAGAGCTTATCATCTGAACAACACTGATCAAAGCCTTGTCTCCATAGTCTCATATCCAGTCTAAAAATTCAGTTTCTATTACTTCAGCATACCTCAATTGAACTACATTACTGCATCAAATCATGGAAAACACTAGGGAAGACTTTTAATAAGGAATCATCATCCTTAACAACTTGTGCTCAATAGCATCACAACTTTCAGCCTTGACAAACAGGAAGACACATGTTAGGATAAGTATCATGATAAAAGTTGGGATGGATGCTTCCAGCATTCATTGCACATGAAGCAAGTAAGCTAAAAGAACGGATCATAAACTGGTGAGATGTCTGGAAAACATGTCTTACAAAGAATAGCTGAGGGAACCGGGGTTGTTTAGTCTGAAGGAGACTGAGAGGAGACCTTATTGCTCTCTACAACTATCTAAAAGGAGGTTGTAGTGAGGCTGGTGTTGGTCTCTTCTCCCAAATTACTACTGATAGCATGAGAGGAAATGGCCAAAAGTTGCATCAGGGGAGGGTTTAGATTGGATATTAGAAAGAAATTCTTTACTTAGAGAGTGGCTGGGCAATGAACAGGCTGCCCCAGGTGGAGTCATCATCCCTGGAGGTGTTTAAAAAATGAGCAGATGTAGCACTTGAGACTATGGTCTAGTGCTTAGGGAGATGTTGGGATGAAGGTTGGACTTCATGATCCTAGAGGTCCTTTCCAACTATAGTAATTCTATGATTCTGAACTGAAAGATAAGGGAAAGGGAAAATTGAAAATAGAAGGAGTAAGACTATAGATTTCAGGACAGTTGCATGTTGATGAATGGTGAACCATGGAAAGGGTAAACAACAACAACAACAAAAAAAAAAATCAAGCAAGAAGAACTCAAAGGAACCCAGTCATTGGAAACAAGCTTGAACGAGTAGCTCTACTGCAAAGGTGAGGCACTGAGTCAGACAGAAAAATGTTGTGGGACAAACAAGCTGAAACTCCCACTAAATGCCAAAAAAAGGATACACTCGCTATGAAAATGATTCCATGAGACTAAATTATATGAAAGAATGTGATCAATGATGAGAAACAGACAACAAGGGGGCATGGGGATTGCAGGCATGAGTACTTGTTAATAATAAACCAAAACATTTTAAAATATTAAACACTTTGAATTATTAAAATAAAAACAGAAGAGCTTATTCTTGTGATGAAGTAATAACTATTCCCACATTCTAGAAAGCCCACAGCTGAGAGTGGAAAATCAGAACCATTTAGGCTGGGAGGAAATGTTAGAGGTCCTCTTGCCCAGCTCTCTGCTCACATCAGAGCTAACTTTGACAGCAGTTTAGGTTTTTCACTGTCCTACACGCTCCTGTTTTGAAGATTTCTAAAGATGGAGATCCCACGTTCTGTGTGGACAACCAGTACCAATGATCACCCTCAGGGCTGGAAAAAGGGAATTTTTATTAGGAAAGTTTTCTGTTGCTGCGACGTGGTCACTGACTCTCACCCTTACGCTGGGCACCTCTGGGAAGAGTCTGGCTCTGCTTTCAGTGCATTTTGGGATCAAGGAAAACAAAAGCAATTACACCAGCATTCTTCTCTTCTACGAGCTGAACAGATGTAGCTCTTTGAACTTGTCCTCATGTGTCACATGCTCCAGCCTGCCAATCATCTTGGTAGTACTGCTCAACTGCTATCAGTATGTCAATATTTCTTTTGTACAGAGATATCAAAACTGGCCTTGGTATTAAAGGCATTGTCTCTCAAATCCCAGATTTAGGGGAATGATTACTTTCCTCAACTTGCTGGCTACGGTCTTCATATCCCAGACAAATCAAGCAAAATAACTAATTCCTACCACTGGGATGACCTTGGTGCACAGAAGAATTTCTCAAAGCACCCTTTTTATGGAGCACTGACTAAAGAATTGCATTAATCACTTCCATTACTTGTAGCTGGCTTGTACGCCTGCTTCTCCTTATGCTTACCAACAAAACTGAAATTCAGTATTCGTGCAAAGACAAAGTTTCTCGTGCTAACAGTAAAAGGAAGTATTTGTGCTACCACAGTCAGTTTGCTCAGGGAATGTAGGGAAAGCACATCTATGCAAATAACTGAGTAGTTAAGTGGATGTAAGCACTCATAATAAATTTCCTCATTGAGAAATTAAGAAATTAAGAAATTATTAAATTTCCACTTTATTATTAAGTTTCCAGTTTTATTAAAACCCTAGGTTTTTTAAATATATAATTACATCATTACTTACACAATCCAAATTAGTCTATAAATCAGAATGTTTTTTAATTAATTCTTCTATAGAGTCCTTTCTGATGCACAGCTTTACAGTTACTTTTTCTATTCATTCCTACCAATTTGGAATACTTCTGTGAGTGTCAGAGAAAATGCTGCTAAAGAAACCAGTGTGGTAGACTGGAAGAATCAATTTTATTCTGCTATAGCCACAATCTTTGGGCACATTCATTTCCCCTGGAAACACGCTTTACTGTATTTGAGATATCAGTTATTTAGGTCAAATTGTTTAACTAGCCACTGAAGCAGACCTATCAATAAAAAAACCCAAACCAAAACAAACAAAAATCTTCAGCAAATAAATATATGCTGATTCACTGAGCTTAACAGAACAATAGGCTCTAAGAGATGGGATTTATTTTTTACAGCAATATTAAAGGTGAAAATATTTAACATAAAGGACAACACTGGATCAGGAATGAGTGAAGATTATGTTGGTTTGGTAGTTAGAGGATTTTTATCCTTTAAATGGAGAACAATTAAAAAAATTATTGTGCCTCTCAGATGGCATAAAGAGGTGAAAAAAGTATTTTTCTTTGTTTTAGGATACACTGCAAGCAGTTGATTGAAGTAGTAGAAGGCTTAGATCCTTCTAACCTTACACGCAGCTCTGGTATTTTAGCTTTTTTTCTTTTACCTCATGGTGTTTTCAATAATAGGTAACATTGAGAACAGCAGATCCATGAGTTGAAGCTTCTATTAAAAAATAAAGCTGCTCAGAACTAATTATTTCAATTCCTCACATTTTAAAAAATGTGGTCAAAATGGGCATTGAAAAGCTAGGATGGATGTAGATTTTTACATTACAGTAGCAAGTATACACTAATTATTAGGTTTGGGGGGTATAATTATTACTTGAAAACCAGTATATGTAAATTATGTAGCACAAGTTCCAGTTGACTTACAGGTCAGTAACAGTAAAGCATTTAAACAGCAAGTGGGAGAAATTCTTATTTCGATACATCACCAACACATATGAGAAAATTGCTGGTACTGTACCATAAAACTGAGGTTAAACTGGGTTAAACAAATTTAAACTATTTATAGGAAACCATTTTTGAAAGTCCAAATGAGAATATTTTCAGAAAAAAATGATAGAAAGGGGAGATTTAGAAAGATACATACCATGTTTTCTACTCGGAGCTCAAAAGGCATAGGGTTGTACACCATCAGCTGAACTTCACACACATCGCCTTGGACCCACTGGAAGTCTACATGAAATGGTAATAGAATTAATGCAGGAATTACCTCATAAAGAAGTGTTAGAAGTGTTATAAAGAAGTAGCATCAGCTGAGCTGCCAGATTGATACATTATCTCCATGTTCCTAATGAACATCTATCATCATTACAGCCCAAGTCCTATTCAAGTGCATTGTGGGACATGTGCAAGATTCAAATCTCAGGCAAAACAATTCATTAAAAGACTGGAAGCATTCATTAAGATGGTAATAGTGCTCCAAACACTCAACATGAACTCAGTCATCAATTTAATACAATAATTAATCACACCTTTCATATGAAACAGGTAAAGGGCTTACATGCTTGAAGTTAGGTAGAGTACACATCGCCTTGGATTTTTAAGGCTCAGATTAAAAAGCAACCAGATAAGGAATGAACATAAAAGGAAGAATGAAATTAAAAATAATGGGAACAGGTCTTCATAGAAACACAGCTGATGATACAGAGTAAATAAAAAGTCATTCTAAATCAAAGAGGAAACAACTGCTCAGCAGCAAGATGCCACCTTGATTTCCTCCTATTCACTTTTTGGGGGAAACTAAGTAGGTTGGGAGATATTGTGGAAAGGGAAGATGACACTAGGATCTCTAGATACAGATTTTATTTTGAGGTTCACAAAATGAAGACTTAAGCATTAACAAAACTCTTTAAGTAACTTGTGATAATACTGAGGAAAGACAATGAACAAAACCAGGTCAGTTAGTAAGATGTACTTTCGGTTTGTATCTCACTACAAGAGACAAAGGTTCCATTTTAAAAGCATTTCTCTCTGCCAAGTCTAAAATTTGGGATTTGGTTGGTTTTTTTTTTTTAATTTAAGGAGATGAGAAGTTTATGGAAGTGAGGTCATGAGTGCAGACACAAGTTCTGAGGAATTGTTCAATGCAGAAAGATTATTTTACATCAGCACTTCATAATCTTTTCAGCCCACAAGTTCCTGTCTACCTTCCAAATTTCTCAGTTAACCACAGGCACCTGATGTTCAGACTTAAAGTGTGACAAGCTTCTCCATACAAGCTGAGGACCTGCAGTCCAAATAAGCAAAAGGAGGCTTAACTACATTTGTTACATAAATTATGACTAGTCTATAAAATATATGGATTAAATTTACTATTTGACTTGTTAATTTGAACATACATTACCAGAGCTTCTTAACTAGGATATAAGAAAATGTCCAGTAAAAAAAAAAGATTAGTATTATTAAGACTGTACCTTGAAACCATCTGTACTCTAACTGTACATTCACAATCATTTACTATCTCATAACATTTTGCAAGGAATGTTAGAGAGCTCAGGGGAGATGTACTTAATTCAAATGTTAAACTCCAATTAATGCTAGTGGAAATTAAAAACATATATTCAGTGATTGTAACAGGTTATATCACTATGAAACCTGAAGAGCAGAACTGTTGATTAAAACAAAACATTCAAAAGCACAATTGTATGAGATGTTCTGTACATTTCTTAGTATTGAATTGCTTATTGGTGTTATGCATAGTGTAGAACTCAAAAGAAGTTACCCCTCTGAAAGGGGTATTGTACAGAACTCCAAGGGTCTCAAAGTGATAGACAGTGGAAAGAAGCCTATAGTCCACCTATCTATTGATGCAAAGCTGACAGTCCGCCTACTGACAATGAAAACTTTGCTTATGTTGAAAAGAGTTTAGTTAGATAAACTCTTATTATGTGGTGGGATAAGGAGGAAGCCTTGAGACCTCATGTCCCTGAGCAAGACTGATTTAAAAAGTTACACCAGAACAAACCAGCCTTGTGTGTGAAAGAATGGACAAGGGATGAACTGATCATTGGCAGGAATAAGGGTCAACTAGGAAACGTAGTGAGGAAGCCAATCAACAACCACCAGAAGACCTGAGGCGACCACCAAGCGATTTAAGTACACACACATCAAGGCCATTTGCATATATTAATGGGTTCTAGGAAAAACATGAATATGTTCATCTATTATTAGAAATAAAATGAATACGTATATTTGAAATTGTATTGAACCCCCATGACCAAGCAACCAGGGGAACCCATTAGATGGAGCAACTCCCTGTGCGCCCAGCGCTGTGACAAAGAACACTGCCTTCTAATGCTCCAACACAAGTCTTGGAGGGTTTTCTTCACCACATTGGTATGGGAACAGAAGCACTGAAACCCCATGGGGGTTAACAGTATCAGCATAGGCACCTGGAGCAGCCAAGCACTCCAGTCCCTCTAGGCTGATTTCCACATTATGAGAACTACCGCAAGACTGGAATGACTTTTCTGAAAATTCTTTCATTGCAATCATGTAAAGAGTGATTCTGAAAAAGTCACAGACCAGGAAAACACGTTGGAAACTCTTGACTTCATGTTATTTTAACATGAATAAATAATAAATAACATGAATAAATAATAAATGCAATACCTTGATTTGTCTGATGCTTTACTCCATCTTTCCTTTCCAAAAAGAAAGGATTTTAGGCTCATTTCTTAATTTTTACTGATATCATCCCTCCCTCGATGTAGAACACCCCCTGAACTACCTCCTTACAGTGGCACTGAAACCACAGGAAGCCGACGCTGGCCAACACAAGCAGCACCACACGGCAGCTGCCGCTGCTGAGAGCGGCACAAAGCTCCCCATGTGCCTGCTGTGTGCCTGAGGTGGTTCCTGGGCCATCACACAGCTTGGGCTGTGTGTGGACAGGCACCAGGCGACCCATGTCGCCAGCAGAGATGGCAGTGCCGGCTCCGCCTGCGGCCTAGTGGGAGCGTGGGAAGCCACATGTAAGCCAGGGGAACGCCTGACGGCAGCGGGACCGTAACATGGCTGAAAGCCTCGTACACCTGCGCAGACACAAAACACCTTCTCACAAGCCATGGGATGCCATCAGCAGTGGCAGCTGATGCATGCTGAGAGGGGGGTGAGGATTTGAGGCCCCAGCCAGGAGCCACGGGGGTGAGCTCTGCAGCAGGCTGGAAGTGGCTGCCTTGCCCAGCTGGCCCGGGATGAGGGGAGGCAACCGCCCGGATAGAGCTCGCTATGGGGGCAGCTCCTGGACAAGCTGCACAGACAGCAGCCCAGCCTCCAGGCTGGAGGAGGGTGGAAGCTCCACCTGTGCAAGGTGTGATCTGATAGGCAGGCAGGTAGTGGGTAGAGGAGCAGTTAGTGAATTATGCTGTACTAGGATTATAGAATCATAAAGTTTGGAAATGACCTCCGACATCATCAAGTCCAACCGTCTACTAAACATTATCAGGACCACTAAACCGTGTCCTGAAGTGCCACATCTTCTGAACCCCTCCAGGGATGGTGATTCCACCCCCTCCCTGGGCAACCTGTTCCAAGACCTCACCACTCTCTCAGCAAAGAAATTTTTAGTAATATCCAACCTAAATCTCCCTGGTTAAGCCCATTTCCTCTTTTCTCCCAGCTAACTAGGGACAGGACAAGACCAACACCCACCTCACTCCAACCTCCCTTCAGGGAGCTGTAGAGAGCAGTAAGGTCTCCTCTCAGCCTCCTCTTCTCCAGACTAAACAACCCCAGGTCCCTCAGCCACTCCTAAGAGATTTTTCTCCAGACCCTTTACCAGCTTGGCTGCCCTTCTCTGAACTCGCTCCAGCACTAGGTACTAGGGAGGATGAACAAGAAAGTATTGTTTGAGACTTAAGCAGCACTAGGGCCCCATGGCACTGACCTCCAGATGCTACCTGACAAAGAGCTTCAACAACAAACTGAGAGCACCTTGGAGCAGGAGGTGGCAAGGCCTCTGATGAGCCATAGGAACAGGCCTTCATTTCACTCCTTTTCCTTGTATGTACCAAACAGCAACTGATAAAACACCTTTGCAAAGAACAAAAACTTGTGAGCAAAATTCACAGTGCGACTCTGCACCAGCAGCGCAGAATTAAAGCTGCAAAAGTACATGGCAAGTGGTAGTGGTGGGTGACTCTCTGTTGAAAGGCACCAAGGCACCCATCTGTTGTCAGTCAAGGGAAGTCTGCTACTTGCCAGGAGCCAAGATGGGGATGTCAGAGCGAGATGACTGCCACAGCTGGTTAAAAGCACAGACTATTGTCACCTACTTCTTTTCCATGTGGGCACCAATGACACAATAGAGTAAAACCTGGGTGAGACCAAGCAGGACTTCAGGGCCCTGGGTGCACAAGTGCAAGGTGCTGTTGTGCAAGTGATTGTCTTCTGTCTCACCAGTCAGAAATAGGGGTGCAGGGAGAAAAAGCATTGTGCAGATAAATACATAGCTTAACAAGACTTTGGTTTCTACAGTCATGGGAAGTCCTTCAAACAATGCAGCCTACTGGAGAGAGACAGGATTTCCCTACCAAGAAGGGGCAGGAGAATCTTTGCTAGCAGATTGGCTGACTTGCCAATCTTGCTTTAAACTCATAAACTTGGGTTGGTAGTGTCCAAAGCTGTGACAAGTGCCAAGGCCTTCACCTGGGAAGACACAACCGAAAAGCCCACTACAGGCTAGGATCTCTGTGTGGCCAGGGAGCAGCCTTGCTGAAAGGGGCTGAAGAAACTGCCCCGTGAAGAAGGGCTAAAGAAGTAAGATGTTTTTCTTCCTGGAGAAGAGAAGGTTATGGGGGGCTGTCATCACAGCATTCCTGTACTTAAAGGGTGTCTGGAACAACCTCTGCAGGGACATGGTGGAGTCCAGATCATTGGAGCTTTTCAAGATGTCACTGCCCAGGATGCTAGATCATCTTATCTAGGCTCCCCTTTCTGTGAAATGTTGCACCAGATTATCTTCCAAGGTCACTTCCAACCTAAATTCTTCTAGGAGTCTATAATTTATCGGGGGGGCAGGGAGGGTGTAATAAATATACACACAGATATATACATGTGTGTGTATATACACACAGTCTTCTCATTCCCACAGGAAAATGTTGCTACCACGACCAAAAAGACACTCCCATTTCTAGATATCTAACTATCTGCCTCTGGGTTCCTTTCCAGAAGGTCCAGCTACCTCATGTAAAAGACATCAGGGCAATGCTACAGCAGTGCTTCACTGGAGGAAAAGCTTTTGAAAGGATAGGTAAAATCAGGTTATATGATCTTGGGTAAAGAGCACTATTTATATTACCTAATCTAGGTAAGACACAAATTGCCAGATTTCCTAATGGAACTCTATCACACATTCTTGCTGCCTTAGACTCTCAGCTCTTTAAAACAAACCCTTTGCATCAAAAATCAGTAGGTTTATTTCTTATGACTAGCATACGATTAAAGCAATTTAACCAGAATATAATTATCGCCTTTATTGTTTCCAGTCAGAAAAGCTTATCAAGCTGAAAGCTGTAAACATTTCCTCAAGAGTTTCTAAAGGGTTTGTTTTCCCTTTGATTTGTCATCACTACGCGATTTCCTTTGCTGTAACAGTAATTTAACAAAAATATGGCTTAAATATTTTCCATGTAAGAAAAACACAGTTCATTTGTTATTGTTGTTGGGTTTAATTAAATACTCATCATTAAAATTTTCTCATTAGTTTCAAAGTTTATTAAAATTTCTCAGCTTCTTTCAAAGGAAGTATCTGATTTCATTTTGTATATTTTTTTGTTTGTTAAAGTTTGAATGAAACATTAGAGGCTTTTAAAACTGAATGCATTGTGTATATACTTGAAAAGACAAATGCTTCACAGGATCACAAGCAGTTCAGACATCTCCTTGAGCTAAAGAAAAACCTGAGGGAGAAACTGCCCTGTATAATATAAAACTTCTATGATAAACACAGCATATAAACAAATCCTAAATGGCTTTAAAAAAATGCAGGGTTCTTTTGTATCCATCAAGGAAGAAGAATACTGCATAATACAACTGTATGATGAGTTTACTAGTATGGTTTTATTTAAATGAAAAAAAAATCAAATAACATTTTACCAGTATATCAAAAGGATTAAATATTGAAAATGTAATGCTAATCAATTTTTAAGTAGCACTAAGCCATGTCCATCCAAACTGTGAGATAATAATCCATATCCCTGTGTATTGTTTCATTCCCAAGTTTCAATGACTCACTGAAACTATACATCATCATAAAACAAATTAGAAAACATGCATGTTCTTCTCAAGGTGAGGGATATCATCTTAATCATAATCAGGGGTCCACAGCACAGGCAGGTTAAGTCCAACAGCTAACCTATAAGATTGTGTGGAAAAATCCCCATGGCCCCACATCTTAGAATGAAGGAACCATAGCAAGAGCTATTCTGCAGGCCAGATGAACCCAGACCCAGACGAACAAGCCAAGTGGTTGCTACACTGCTGGAGAAAATTGATTTTAAAAGCAGATGAAAGAGGACTGTCAGAAGAGTAAAAAAGGGGTGAGAATAAAGGAGTTCCAGAGCGTGCTGAGGAGCACACACACACCTGACCTATGCAAAAGTTTCTGCTCTAACTTGTTCCTGAACTACCTATTTGCAGAATTAGTTGGAGCCACTACTGACGACCTGCTAAATGTTTAGTATTTTACAATTTACATCATACAAAAAAATCCAACAAACCGTGATACTTCAAAGTACTGTTTCTCTACTTTTTCTTTCTTTTTGGGTGATTATACGGTACTAAAACCAGTAAAATAAGGAGCTAAATTAAGATAAAGATCATTCTGCAAATTTCTGTACTTGACTTTACAAATTAGTTCTATTCCACAGTCACACAAGTCCTTTTTGTGAGGACACTAATGCTTATGTTAAAACTTAGCACGCATGGGATACATATAGAACAAGCAGAAAGGACTACCAATATTTGTAACTTAATCCAGGATTTGAAAGAAGCCATGTAATCTATTTCCAACAGCACAATTCCTGCACTAAGGAGCTTTATAATAAATTAAATAATCCTCTAGCAGAAAATTACTATTATTCTGAACATTGTCCATAAGGCTTTTTGTTATTTTTGGTGAAATGTCTTCAAGAAAAACTAATCACTTAATCATTCTAAGTTAAATCATAATAGCATATCAACTAGATGCATTTTTTCCTTCTGAAAGAGATAAACTGAAAGCCAGTTTTAAAATCCCCATGGTCTAACACTGGGATTCTATGGGTGAAGAACTACCACAAGCCAGTTTACTATGGATTTGCATCTTCTGTCCAAGAAAGTGTAGCTCATTCACCTAATTTCTTCATGTTCGTGATTATATCATCATGAAGGAATCAAGATACCCTGATGATCATCAGAAAAGGGGAGACCCCAATAGTGCATTTGGCTCAGAGCACCACACATGACAACTTGTTAAGCTGGCTACTGTTGAACAGAATACATCAAAAATAAGTTTTCCCCTAACAAGTGCGTCAGAACTAAGTTTTCTCTTTTGTTTGTGAAGGAAATAAAACTAGTTTATCTCTTCTGAAAAGCAGTTTTATAATCTATGAGACTTTATTCTCCTCTCTTGAATTTGAAACTGCCCCAGAGAGAACAATGCTTTGCTCCTCCAGGACTGTAGGCTAAAAACCCTATCATTTCATGTACGAGAAAGTAATGTTCAGGCTTGCTTTCCTTGACCAAGAAAAATTTTCCAATTTAACAAAACAACAGAAAATACTGCAAAATATTCTTACCTATCTTCTTACTTCGTTCTTCCCCACGACTGTGTGCAATAATTGGAGAATATATGAAGGGGCTTTTGGTTGACACATTCTGACCAAGTAGACTTTTCATTTTGTGAGGTCGGAGACTGGTCGGAAGGTTCAAGAGCTTCACAGATCTGTTGAGTAAAAATAATTTTGTAATATTTTATTTTTCTACTTTATTTTATAGTAGATGGTTGTGTTAAAAATTAACTGATAAATAGTAAATAAGACTTTAAGTACTGAATAAAATACCTGTAATGGAAAACGTGAAGCAAGCACCTACGGTACACAAGAAAGTAATACCAGCTCAAGGAAACTAAAGACAAAGTTTCAGAAAGCTCTCTAAAACAAATACTAAAAGAAAAAACCATCTTCTGTAGAATCCAACAAACCCAAATCTAGCCAGGTCGGTGATTTGAGATCCAGCTATTAATTTTCAAGTCACGTGCAGACTGAACAACAAATGCACTACAAGTCCAGTGCAGAAAGCAACCAAATATTTGACTTAAAGCCAAAGTAGATGCAAGACAAAGTTTCACTAGACAGCATAATACAAATAAAAATTGCTCCAAGATGATTAAAAAAAGATTTTAAAGCAGTTAAAATGCACAGAGTTGCTTCTGGAAGGAAGGGAACAACCCAGAAATTTGAGTGGGCTTGTTGAACAACCAGAAAGCAATTACAACCAGACAGAAAATAAATGATTTATTAGACTGTATCCCTGTTAGACCCACATCCCTACACCACCATGAAGGGAAATCAGTGTCAAAGCTGTTTTTCTACAGTCTACTAAGTTTGAAGTATTTGTGCTTTTAATTAAGAACATCACCAAGAGACAGGAATGTCCCCCTTATAATCACTCATGGATTCAATTAAAGAAGGGTGTGACCATCAGGTCAAGGGAGGTTCTCCTCCTCCTCTACTCTGC
The DNA here is from genome assembly GCA_024605025.1 of Megaceryle maxima. Lineage (NCBI taxonomy): Eukaryota > Metazoa > Chordata > Aves > Coraciiformes > Cerylidae > Megaceryle > Megaceryle maxima. The sequence goes on along the minus strand of JANHGN010020471.1, from coordinate 50,448 downwards.
CCTAGTGAGGCCACACCTGGAGTACTGTGTCCAGTTCTGGGCTCCTCAGTTCAAGAGAGACAGGGAACTACTGGAGAGTGTCCAACAGAGGGACACAAAGATGATGAGGGGACTAGAAAACCCAAGGAAACTTCTAATCTGAGGAGACCTCTAAAACCAAGCAAGAGGCCAAGTGCAAGAATCCTAGAAAACTCCAACTATGAATGTTCAAAGATGACCATCCTTTTTCCCCCCCTTTCCTATATCCACCTCCCACAGTAAAACTTACCTCACTGGAATTCTTTGATAATGCTATAATAAACCAAAGAGGTTATAAATGTTACAGAACATGATTAGGTTGTCATGTTTTACAACGTTCTTCAAATACTATCACTAGAGGACTAAGAAAGAAACTTGCCTTCCTCAGCTGTAAAGGTCAGAGACAACTTAAAATCAAGTGTCTTCACTTTGAAAAGCAGGTAAATATTCTTTTACATCTTAGAAGAGTTCTGCATCATTTACAGGATATAACTGAAGCAATTCACTTGTTAAAGTTACAGAATTATACTTATTTTCAAAACAGTAAACTATTACTGAGAACATAAAACCAATGTAAGTCCTCAGCACATTAAAGAACAGTTGTGTCAATATCCTACTAATAAAAAGTACATACATACAAGAAAAAAAAATAAAATAAAATTACCCAAATCATTCAAGATAATGTGCTACTGCTGAAAAATAATGAAGGTGCAAGGGTAACACCAGGGAGATGTTATCTCTGTGATATAACACACCTGATAAGAAGTTACTACACAACACTAGAAGTATTTTGGAACAAGAAATAAATCAGATCCATCTATTATCTGTTGGTGATACTCAGTGTCAGCATTGCAATCAAATAGCAGACAATGAGCCCGAGGAATAAACTATGACAGATTGCTGAATATTTCATATTTTGAATCCTCTTCTGATAGAATTTTATTACAAATTAGAATGCAACTTAAAGCAAAGCATCTAAATGATACTTATTTGAAGAAACAATAAATTCAATAAAGTGCTAATAAAAAGGAATTTATTTTATACATAGAAAGAAGGGCTTTGCTCTTCAGCCACAAATGAGAGAGCTATACCCTCACAGATCATAGATAGAACATTAATTCCTTTGTGTGAAAAGCTTCACTAACATACTTGTTCTAGCCCCTGGCCCAGCCTGACTGAATTTAAATGACTGACAATTAGGAATTATAAAATTATTTCACTAGCTACCCAAAAGATCAAAATCTTGTATTGTAAAAAGGTTGCGTTAATTAAAACCAAACTGGTTTAGAGGGGAAATGAGAACTTAAAACCAAAACCAAACAAACAAACAAACCCAAACACACAAAAAACCAAGAACCACTATGTAAACAGAGGGAAAATTGATGCCAAGTAAATGTAAAGTAGTGAGAAAAGTGGGAATTAAAAGATAGCGGTGAAATGCTAGAAAATTCTTCTGTTAAGTACATTAGTAAGAAAATGAGTTTTAACACAGGTAAATCAAGAAAATGGGAATGCTGCTTTTAATAAAATAGACTTCTTTTTTTTCTATTTTGTATTGCATAAAATACTGAATGATGATTTTACAATATGCTATAATGGAATATTTCCAATCCAATATGATTTTAATTTCTGAAGTTTCATCTAAAGAAATAACAATTGATCACAGAACTTTCCAGATGGCACTACAGTATTTGAAATGTCAAAACAAAACACGCACAAAAAAATTCCAAAGTATAAACCAGAGTACATAGAATGTGATAATATTTAAAGCACATCAATAATGGATCAATCATCTAGTTAAAAGACATGATACACACCAGAAAAAGAAACACTATAAAGAATACCACACTGAACCAGTATTTAAGGTCTAGCTGCCCTTTATTTATCAGGGCTGATGGAATATAAGGATTTTGCCAGGTCACATCTATTCTATTGCTTTATAGGTATGGGGGAGAAAAAGGTAATGGAGCAACTATGTCTCAGTTTCGTTGTGGTATTTCAATGTTTGAAGGTATTTTGATTAAGAAATCTGCATCCCAAATAAGCACCTCACATTAAATGGATTAAAAACTAGTAGACCATGAAATGCCAACAGTAAACAGAATTCATCATCATCATCAGTAAATGTGTATGTTTCTAGAGGGCTCTAGCATGGATTGAACCATAAGCTTAGGCTATTAACATTGATCAAAACCACATTTCCACTCTTCTATAATTTGTCTCAAAAATTAACAGGATTTAGATCCAAGAGCTCTGCAGTCGTGCTGCACAGCTATTTTCCCACTAGCTGGGCAGCTCTACAATACACTAGGTCTGCTGTGCAGATGTAACCGGAGGCTTTATGTTTGGACACAAGTATTATTTTGTCAGATTATGGATTTTTATCACTGTGGCTTTCATAGAACTTTCAGAAGACAATAAAGGAGAAGGGGGAGAGGAACACAAACAGCAATTCTCAGTTGTTAAGGCTGATCTTGGGCTGTCACCCCATGGCAAAAACAGCAGCAACTATTTTCAACACTTTGAGCACAGCCAGGTCAGCACAGGCTGATAGTGTAAAAGAAGCACTTGGATGGTGAACAATTTTGTAAAGCTCAGCCTAGGAATAGTAAGTCATTAGAATGTGCTTGTCCCCTTCTCTCTGCATACAAAACAGTTTAAGTGAGGCAGTGTCACAGAGGCATCCACACACCAAACAGCAGCCAGTATCCAAAGTGGGGTTTATTGCAACAGAAGCTGCCCAGAGCTCCTTCAGACCAAATTCAAGTACGGGTGCTTGTGGGGAATTACCTACTGCACAACTAGTTCCTAAACTGCATGGAAAGATGAACCAAAATGGGCACACTCTCATTGCTCAAGGGGAAACCTCCCACACCAGAGTGCTCAAGACACCACTCACCCAAAAGGT
>JANHGN010020471.1:32886-47422 GCA_024605025.1 Megaceryle maxima | reverse complement strand
AGAAAAAAAGCTATGTTAAAATTTGTACTAAGTTTGTTGCCTAAAAACTTCCAGGAGAAGAAATACAGCCCTGATTCACATATTTAGCTGGAACCTGCCTTCAGAATGTATGGACCAGGGAACTCATCTAACATACAGATACAGCAACCTGAACTTGTCATGGGACATATTTCAAGTTGATACAGTCCATGTACTCCAGTAATTCAACTCATCCTAAAGCAGGTATCTAAATTAGGTAAGAAAAACCTGGAAATGACTACCTGTGGGGTCTTGACTGCAAATATGACCTAGGATATGCAAATATGACTAGGGTAGCTCTATAGATAGATGGCTTTATGAAAATAAATCCACTCTGACTTGAGCTTGACTTGATAAAAATACTCAACTCCCCCTGTAACACGTACCTTTGGGTCTTCAACTCCCACTGTAACATGTACCTTTGGGTCTAAGAGCCAAGGTTTTGAGATACCTTGGGAATTAAGGCTTTGGGGATAGCTTTTTCTTGATACCAGGTGCAACTCCGAAGTCTGCACAGCACCAGTGAATGAGCAATGTAAAGCAGTATCTGCAAAGTCATCCTAGATGACTTGTCAATGCTAACTGAATCCACTGAGGGGACAGTGCTGGAAGACCTCAGGGAAGATGCATTTCTCCCCTGTGAGTACACATTATAACTGGGGTGACCCAGGTCCCAAGTCTGTGTATTTGATCCAACCCAGAGAAAAAAAAAACATTGTTTCCAGGACACCCCCAGAAACAACGTGACCATTCTGATTGCACAAACAATTCCATCTGGCCACATACAACCATATGCTCCAGTCAAACCTGCACCTTAAGCAAGCACCTCCCACACAACAAACTGTTAGTGTGAACAGACCTATACACTACAAATAGTTAGACAAGGTCTCTTTCTTCAGTAAATGTGAAAAAAAGAAATAGAAGTAGTTAGAGAGAACATAGTAAAACCAGTTGTATTGTGAAAAAATGGTCTGTGCCCTTTATCATCTCTTTGTGATAGCAGAACTCTTGCTTCATTAAATGCTTGATGACCTCACACCGAGAAGTCAAATCTCTGTAAGAACTCTTTTCAATAACTTCTACCATATTTTTGTGAATACTAATCATCTTTCCTTCAAAAAGCCACTTCTTGACAAAGATTTTCTTTTAGACTTTTATTATTTATGCCAAATGGCTGTTTTTTCTCTCTCTCTGACTCTAATACTTCATGCTAGGCTTTAATCTAAAGAAGGTATTATTCACTGGACCAAGTACATGATGTACCTTGGCACACAGGCACAAAAATGAACATCGGTTTAGAATAGGCCTGTGAAGGTGGAAAGGAATAGCTACAGTTCCAGCTGAGTTCCGAGCTCCATGCATGGAGACAGCATCCAACTTATGGACCTTGTGCATGATTGGGTATCTAATTTAAATTTCAGCTGCAATTACAAAATACTTTTCTTTGATTGTATTAGAAACTCTTGAATGACAACTTTAAAAAAAAAACCAAACCTCTCTCCTTCTGAAACTAAAGGCTACAGACAGTATTTTCTGCTCCAAGGCTCTATTTTTGCCTAAGAACTTCTCAAAACAATTTGACATTTTGACATTGTTCCATGCTATTGTGAACAACTTACGTAAACCAAGAAAACTACATCCTTCCAGTATCCTTTGAAATATGACAGGTACTGTTGAAAAGTTAAAGATTTCATTTTGGAGCCTTACCTCACAATAGGCAATTTGGTGAACGGAACAGGAGGCAACTTCAAACCATCTGGAAGAGTGATGAATTCCATGGTACCAGGACATTTTGCTGTGTAGCTTTCCAAGCTCTGTGTTACATCTTTCTTTTCTAGAAAGTAAATTTAATAGAAGTTTGAATTTATTTTTTTTCTTATTTTTCATGTAACCGAAGCTTAACGTGAATTTATAACCTAAAGTCTTACTTGCTTTTTTGTATTTATACAAAATAACTCCAGTGGAATGACAACTATTTTTTGCTTACATTGCTTAGAGTTATGTTCTAGAAGTCTTAATGGATGGACCAATTTAATTCAGTGACCTTAAGCAAAACAGTTTTCTGGACTTTTCTTAATTCAGAAGTGTCAGTCTATACCTACTTTTTGTTAAATTTCTTTCTTTTTCAAAATAAAATAAACATTTCTACAATCTATCTTATAAATCTACATAGCCAACTCAATTGGCCTCAAGCATGTTAAGGTTAATAATAATAGCATTGTTTTGTGAACAAGTCCTACTCTGAAACAATACCAAAGGCAAAGAAAAGAAACAAATTCCTTTTGATGCTACTTTGTGTTAAAACTCTTACAATAATTATGCTACTAAATCACAACAAAAGTTGAACTTTTTCTTTGGTTTTGCTTAAAAATACAAAAACATTCAAAGAAACACGCTATCTGGGTTGTCTTCAATAACGTATAATAAATGCTTAGGAATTTTATCCAATAATTATTTTTAACAATGTATCTATTTGTGTCTCCAGAAAAAAAAAAAAAAAATATGGCTATACAGAATGCGAGAGGTTGGCATGGACCTCAGTCCAACCCCCCTGCCAGAGCAGGAACACCCAGAGCAGGCCACACAGGAACAGATCCAGGAAGGTCTTGGAACTCTCTAGAGAAGGAGAGTCCACAACCTCTCTGGGCAGCCTGCTCCAGGCTCTGTCACTCTCACAGTGAAGAAGTTTCTCCTCATGTTGAGATGGAACTTCCTGGGTTCCAGTTTGTGACCACTATCTTTCATCCTATTACAGGGCACAACTAAAAAGAGACTGGCCCCTTCTACTTGACCCCCACCCTTCAGATATTTGTAACCATTCATAAGATCCCCTCTCAGGCTTCTCTTCACCAGGCTAAAGAGCCCCAGGTCTCTCAGCCTTTCCTCACAAGAGAGATATTCCAGTCCCTTCATCTTTGTAGCCTCCATTGGACTCTCTCTGGTATTTCCCTGTCCTTTTTGAATTGGGGAGACCAGAACCAAACACAATACTCCAGATGTGGTCTCCCTGGGGCACAGTAGAGTGGGAGAAGAACCTCCCTCAACCTGCTGGACACACTTTATGCACCCCAGGACATCACTGACCTTTTTGGCCACAAGTGCACATTGCTGTCCCATCACCCTCACTATCACAAGCAATCTCATGTTGTAAGTGAAGTGCCTTTGCAATACTTGCATAATCAACCCAGTAATTCAGTATTTCAGTTAATTCAGCAGAACAGAGCAGGTCTCCTCTAATCTGCAAGCGAACGTCACCTGCTTTTCTGTTACCTGAAGCCTGATGAGCATTGATGTCAGCATTTTCTACCCTTACAGCAAACAAACAGCATCTCTAATGTTTTTCTGAAAAATAAGTGGAGCAAGTAAACACAGCTTGAGACTGGTCAGAGATTCGATACCTGAACAAGTTGCTTTGAAAACCACACTAGGAAGGCTGGGTATTCATTCCACTATTCCCTCCTGCAATAAATCGCAGCACTTACCTATGATTTTATACTGTCCTGAACAGATACATTTCAGATTACTGCCCATAGTCACTAGGTCGTCAGCTAGACAGGAAGCAGATGCAAGCTGGCCAACCAACTGGGTGACAAAATGACCAAAGCAACTGAAAATTAATGTTCCTTTTTCCTTTACCTCCTCAGGGTACTATTAGAATCTATCTTTTTTATGCATAAACTGTCATGAAACCACCACAAAATTAACATCTCTGATCTGTTTCTCTGCACATTGTTTCACCAGTAGACTCAAAAGCTATTCTTAGGGGGAAAACCCCAAGAATAAAAGCACCAGCACACAGCATGTTACATGGATCCTGTTTCTTTGAGAAATCGAGCAAAATAAATCCTAAATAAATACAGTAAAGCTAACTAAATTCACAGTTTGACATGGAAAAGAGAAGGAACAACAAGAAAGTAATTAATCTATGCTACCCACAGGGCTAGACCCACTGTCACGGAGGGATCACCATGGACAGGTCACAGAAAGTGGCTAGATTGATACAAAGAAAAGAAGGAGAACAAAGGGATTTAGTTATTTGTTATTTAACAGTTCATCTTTGAAAAAGAAATGATCAGCTTTACTAGCAACTTTGCAGGAAGTCTTTTCAACAGACAAAAAGGAGAGTTATGTGTGTGTTGGCATGTTTACTGCTTTTAAGATGACCGCCAGAGAAAGAGTGGGAAGAGATTGACTGAGCACATCATGATCTTCTATTACAAGATTTTTAAAACTTATATAAAATTATATATATTAAGTCATAGCCAGATGGAAGTGCACAAAAAATTTAGATAAAATATCATGAGAAATTGTCAGAGATGAAGTCAGATTTCAGAAACATGCCATTAAAATTTCAGTATCTAGTTCTCGACCGTATCTGAGAACTTCCATTCTCTTCCATCTCCAGATCCCGAGATCTGTACGTACAAAATCAGTATTAAAACCACTGAAAAATATTAATGATTTTTTCCTGTTAAGAAACACCAGAAGTCCTGCTTCAATTTAAAATGGAACAAATTAAGCACAGAATACTTCCATAACAATAGCAAAATGTTAAAGTCTGCTGCACAGTTGCTTCCATGCAAAGTAGGCTTTTAAAAATAGTAGACAACTGTCTGAACACTTACAACGAAAAACATGCCAGATCTCCCTACAAAGGTTGAGTTTTCTCATCCATTTGACAAAACATTCTTTCAGTATCACTCCTAGATCTTACTTTTCTTTTCTCAATACATCCAGTCGTATTGGACATCAGGTGAGGAGTTCAAAGTACATGAATGATCCTCTTTTAAACATGGGTATTTCTTTTTACATATAAAGTGGTAGCACTTTCAGTAGCAGTCTTTTGGATTTAGGCTAAAGAGAGCAGTATTGAGTCCGTTAAGCAGCTAATAATTATTTACTGATGGTACTAAACTGGGAGGAGTGGCCGATACACCAGAAGGCTGTGCTGCCATCCAGCGAGGTCTGGACAGGCTGGAGAGCTGGGCAAAGGCAAACCTAATGAAGTTCAACAAGGATAAGTGTAGACTCCTACACCTGGGGAGGAACCTCACCATGTACTGGTACAGGTGAGGGGTAGACCTGCTGGAAAGCAGCTCCATGGAGGAAGACATTGGCATCCTGATGGACAATAAGTTATCCATGGAACAACAATGTGCCCTTGTGCCCAAAAAGGTCAGTGGTGTCCTGGGGCGCATAAAAAAAGAGTGTGGCCACCATGTTCAGGGAGGTTCTCCTCCCCCTCTGCCCCAGGGAGACCACATCTGGAGTATTGTGTTCTATTCTGGTCTCCCTGGTTCAAAAGGGACAGGGAAATACCAGAGAGAGTCCAACAGAGGCTACAAAGAGGATGAAGAGACTGAAACATCTCTCTTAGGAGGAAAGGCTGAGAGTCCTGGGGCTGTTTAGCCTGGAAAAGATAAGCCCGAGAGGGGATCTTATTAATGGTTACAAATACCTGAAGGATGGGTGTCTCTCTTCAGTTGTGCCCTGTGGTAGGATGAGAGGTAATGGTAGCAAGGTAAAACACAGGAAGTTCCATCTCAACAGGAGGAAAAACTTCTTCACTGTTATGAGTCACAGAGCCTGGAATGGGCTGCCCAGAGAGGTTGTGGAGTCTGCTTCTCTAGAGACTTTCAAAACCCACCTGGACTTGTTCCTGTGTGGCCTGCCCTGGATATTCCTGCACTGGCAGGTTGGACTTGATGATCTCCAGAGATCCCTTCCAACCCCTACCATTGATTCTATGATATAAAATGCATTTTAATTTTGGTACTATAGCACCTCCTCCAATATAAAAATATTGTCTCTTAAAAATTCACCACAAATTCTTCTTGTCTTCATACTGCTGATTAAAGTATATCTTGCCCAAAGTAATCTTTTTTTCTGGAACGAAAACACTTGTATCTTTTCCCTCAATTAATCAATTTGGGCTTCTTCAGAAGTCAGAAGTAACTACATAAAGATGGGTATTTTGAGCTAAAGCTTGGAAACTTCATTTTGTCCACAAATAACTTGCAACATATTAAAAGGAAACTTTTGTCTTAAAGAATTGTGCTAATTTATTGTAATGACTGGTCTGTAGACCAAAGAATTTGTATACAGCATTGGCTGGAGTTCTTGTCTGTACCTCATCAACACAAAGTCTAAACAAAGATAAATCATGTGTGAAAGACTTTCAGGGTTATTTCTAATTCTGGACAATCTGAATCAGTCTTCATTTTATTCACAGTACATTTTTCTTTTTTTTCGCAGAACACAGGACAAAAAAACTGCTGGTCTTCATATTTTGTGCTATTGAAGGAATTTAATCTTTTATCATCATTGATATTTTTCTCTGTCTCATTCATTATTCCACTAATTTGCTGGATTAGGGTGTGAACCAGAGCTATTCAAGGAACAGAAGGATAAGCAGATCATTATCTGAAAGAGGTAAATGTGTAGTGTAGTTTTCCTCTTTGCAACCTTCGTTTTCTACATGGTCCAAAAGACATGTATTTCAGGAAAATAAATTACACCTTCTGATAAAGCAGTTTGAAGCTATTTAATAAGCCAGTTTGTCTCTAAGAAAACACCAGTTCCAGAGAGATTCTAAAAGAATAAAACAAGCCCAGAGATTTTTACCCTGATGATATTATTTTTAGCTTGGGGGAAAAAAAGTGGGGTGGTGTTTAAAAAAGCAAGAGAAAGTGTTGCAGATAAACAAGTCCCAGGAACAAGAGCACATAACACTGCTGAAGGTTTATAGTGCACAACTGAAGAAAATACAGAACTAGTTAAAAAGCAGCAAAATTCATGATACCATGGTGAATCTGAAGAGCTACGTGGCTAAGACACTTCCTCCTACTTCATGTACAGTTTCCAAAGTCTTTATTATTAGAGTATGTCAGAAAGCATTTACATTCAAGCTTTTTTTTAATATATTAATTCTTCCACCAGACTGTGTCTCTGCTATACACTGAACATACGAGGTGACAAGACTATTCAATTACATTTTTTAATATATATGCACATGCATATACTTTATATATATATATGTATATACAGATAAGACATGCTGAAGCTGTAAAAAGATTTTGAATTAATAGCTAAACAGCAACTATGCTGCTATAAATATTCCCTGGTAATTATATTGAAGATTTCAGTCTCCATCCTGAAATCAGTTAGTTCTAATATTATAAGAGCAACCAAACTAACTCGCTTTTGAAACATTTATTTGTTAGGCAAAAACAACTTGCAGGTACTTTGTCAACTGAAATACAGTTCAGTGCATTGAACTCAGTTCATTAGTGTCAGTTAAGTAAACCTCACATCAACTCACAAGTTTACATCAAGTTTTAATTTGCATTATATTCTCGGTTCCGTCCAAGTAAAGCTTCATTCTTTTCAGCCTTTGAAATCACCAACTTCTACCTTTCTAAAAATTATCTTCCACACTATGGAAGACCCTGGTGAAATGCTGTCCTAATTAAAACCCAGTGTTCAGGAATAACATTCCTTATGACTACAAAACATTTCTAAGCACTGACAGGCTACAGCTATATTACCATGTATCGCAGCACAAAAGGAGAGAAGCTACAGAGCAAAGCAGTTGGTGCCTACATTACACACACTTCAGGGGATTACTCGTGACAGCACAGGCAGACCTCCTAGAAGAAGGTTTCCAGCGCAGGATGTCTTACTTTCCCTTCTCAAGAAACAACATCACAGCCCAGTCTACTCCACAAACTCTTCTAAAAAACCCTGTCTCAGCAACAAATTGCAGTATTGCCTTTCTTGTCAGTTTCCCTTTCCAGAAGCTCTCAAGAACTCTTGCTACAGCAGTCTGAACAGGGGGAAAATGAGAAAGGCGTAGCAAGACACGAGCAAGAGAACAGGATACGGCTTGGTGAACATTCCGTAACAAGATGCTGCAGCAGCCCCTCAAAACAAGTGGGATTTTAGGTCACTGCATGCTCTAGGCTAGCAGCATTTACATAGTTATAGGTTAGTCTTAGATACTCTCTCTTCAGTGATATGTCATTTAGTCAGGTCTGTGTGGTGAAGTATAACTCACCAAGTGCCCATGCAGCTTGATTTCATTTTCACAGGAGTTTGGGTAGAAATTCAAGACAACCTTTCACGTAAAGATCAGAAACTGAGTCTGGTCTTTACCACTGCCAATATAGGCTTAGCAGAAGGGTAACACTTAAGGGCATTTGTACATTTGCTTTTGGTCTAGCTGTCAATTTTTTACAATCCCAGTTTAATATTCTTCCTCATTTTCTGTATTTCTACATAGGAATTTGAAATTTAAATATCACCAAGTGAATGCATATGCAATCTGTTCTATAAATAAAAATGAATGTCTGTAAAATACAGCGTAGTCTCCTCGTTCAAGCTGCAAGATAGAAAGGCATATCTTAAGAGTTGTCAGACATCAAGTCTGACATCATCAAATTATGATCAGTCTGGGCTTAACCATAATTTCTGAAGATAAACAAGGTTCAGGGATTTTTACTTTTTTTTTTTTTTTTTTTTTTTTTTTTGCCTTAGATCAAGCTCATCTCTTTGAAAAAGGCACAGACCTCACCGTGGCAGTCGATGTGTCAGCCGTCACCTGAGCACAGCAGTCTTGAAAGGGGAATGAAAAGGTTCTGAAAGCAATCTCAGATCATTGGCATGCAGTCCTAGGTCTTCCAACTACCAACAGCTCTAAGCTGTCAAGGCATCAAAGTGGTCTGAACCAGCCAACACTGACAAGTCCATTGCAACTGATCTCAGGAATGAGGGGAACTGAAATAGCATTCAGCAGAAATTTTGGCATAAATTCTTCATTGAGGAGAATGATCAGAGCACAGGCTGAGAATAAGCATCTTCCAGAAGGTGAGAGATTGTTTTCATGAGAACACAACCTGAAGCCAAATTCAGAAACCTCTAAGGTTCACATGGCATGGTTCAACGTGTCATACGAACGTGAAGTGCCAAGTAATAGCTGGTATTGCAGTAGGGGTAGAACCTTGCCACCATGGAGGTCAGAATCACATCAATGAAATTTAGTCAAATAGGAATATTTCTAAAAATTCAACCCAGGACCTTTGAAAGGAATAAAAAGCTTTTTCTTAGGTAGAGCTATGCTTTTACCATCCCACTGACCAAGTGTGGCCATGGTACACAGTCGCTACCTGAGATAAGCCACAAAAACAACTCCTTGACCAGTAGTGATCTCAGCCACTCCAGGGTGTTTCCTGTGCGAGGCTGGTATGAAGATATATAAACCAGACACACTGAAAATCAAAATCCACACACAGAAATCCCTCCTTATCGAGACTGATGAACTCTATTAATAATGTTTGCTTCTGAAGGGAAAATATCCAGCTACAGCAAGGAAAATCCCCCAAGTCCTTCATGGACATGGACATGCAGGACCTTGTCTGTCCTCTGGGTGAAGAAAGATATCTCATAACTTAAGTCTTTCACTAAAGATTTCAGGTCTTTCAGCGGAATTGATGGCTGTGGCCAGGGTGCTGAGTATCCACTCCGGGAAAGGCATGCCACTATCGCATGGCTATTCGTAGTGAGGCCCAGGATATCATTCTTGGTTTAATAAGGCTAAAGCAAATTTCTTCATGACATCAGCAGAATGATGAAGAAGCTAAAATTGTTCCAAATCTTATACTCTGTGAGCAAAAAAGCCCAGATACCCAGAGCAGCAAAACTGGAACAGTACAAGTATCTTAATCTGCCAGGCTGCCAAATGCTTTTTGGTCATGGCTGTGGAACTCAGCCTATTTATTTTTGGTCACTTCTGCTGAAAAGACTAAAAGGCAAAGGTCATCACAGAAAGACTTTGAATTACATGATATACACTAACTTCTGTCTTTCTGGTGTTGAAAGGTAAACATGTACACACACGAGAGGCCATGCGGTTCTTCAGATCGTCAGCCAACATGGTTCTGTTTCTGAAGAGAGCATTCATGTTAATCTAGGGAACAATAAGAGCAACAGAGCAGATGTTTTGTATGAGACACCAAATGGCATGCCAATGCTGTTAACAGTACCTGTCCTGACCATCTAATTGGCTAGAGAAGCACCTAAAGGGTCCCCAGAGAACTCAGACAATCTGTAGACTGCATCTGAAATCACTGACCATGATGGAGAGAAGAGGAAGAAAAAAAAATATGGAATATTGTAATTTGTTTTGCTGATTATCCAGGACCAACTCATGACTGGTATCAAAAGGCCAATGTGTGCCTTTGTTTTAGCCTCCACAATCTCAACCCCCTGCCAAACTGCTTTGGGAAGCAAGTCCTAAAGGACGCAGCTGGAACTAACAGTAGTGTCCAATTATACAAGAATCAAACGCACACAGGAACAAGAGGAAGACATCCTGGGATGTTTCAGGAAGTACTTCAACATATTGTTCTTTTCATCACATACTGTCACTCATCTCAAAAATAAAGACATCCAGAACATTGGTCAACAGATGAAAATTTACTTCTGCATGCTTAATATGAGGCAGAATCATCACAGAGTCATTAGTTTAAGTACACAACAGTTGGAGCAGTAGAAGTCTCGGATGTCAGTCCTATCATCAGGCTGGAGCCCCTCTCCAATGAGAACAGGCTGAGACAGTTGGCCTTGTTCAGCCTGAAGAAAAGCAGGCTCTGGGAAGACCTTACTGCAGCCTTTCAGTATCTGAAGGGGGCCTACAAGAAAGCTGGGCAGGGACTTTTTACAAGAGCTTGTAGTGACAGAACAAGGGGTGATGGCTTTAAATTGGAAGAGGGTAGAGTCAGATTAGAAATTAGGAAGAAATTTTTTTTACTGTGAGAGTGGTGAGACACTGGAACAGGTTGCCCAGGGAAGCTATGGATGCTGTCACTGGATGTATTCAAGACCAGGATGGATGGGGCTTTAAGCAACCTGGTCTAGTGGGAGATGTCCCTGCCCATGGCAGGGGGGTTGGAACTAGATGATCTTTAAGGCCCCTTCCAGCCCAAACCATTCTGTGATGTCACTAAAAGGCTGAAGAGAACTGATGTGCAACAACAGTGACAGGACAGGAAGACCTTAATGGCAGAGGTTATACTCAGAAGCACTATAAAGTGTACATTATATCCCAAATAAAAGGCAAACTTTGAGGATCTTTAATGAAAAGAATTTGCCCACTAAACAAAAGGAAAAGGAATAAAGCATTTCTAGTTTCACCCCATACCATGAATGGTGTGAAAAGTGCACTGAGATCCTTGCCACCGAAAGCAAAACAGCAAGCCTGACAGCTGGGAACCTACTGAATGTAGCTCTGTGTTTAGACAGGCCCTAAGAGATGAGCTAACCTGAATCACTTGCACACAACACAAATCACAGTCCTTTTAGTAGTATGGCCATTATCAATGAAGAACAACAATAAATTATTGGGGTTTTTTTCCCCAAGTACCTGACCTTACCCAAATAAAATTCAATTGTGCCGTGCACACAGCGTTATGTTTCAGAAAGCATTATGCAAAAGAGATAAATTTCATTCCAAGCAACTTTAAATAAGAATTAAAATGTGCAATTGCAAAGAAAGAGGGATTCTCAAGAGCTTGTTAGCATTAAAACATAATGGCTTGAGATTAGAGAGCTTTTATGCAGAATACGGTACCTCTTTTTGCTAAGCAGAAGATGGCATTTTACATATTTATGTAACTAAATAGCTTAATTTTAAATCAGACTCTTAGCTTACATGTTAAAATAGTGACTGACATCTCCCATTTACTTGATGATACTTTTTATTCTGATTTGCCAGGCTGCACAGTTGGAAATTGTAATTCCAGTAAACATATACAAAAGTTGTGTTTTAAAATCATGATCAAGTGTCATTCCATTAAAATATATGTAAAAAATAATTGTTTTAAACACAAAACATTTCTGACAGTGCGTTTGCCTTCTACGAATAGAAGGAAGAGTTTCTCATTAACAGATCTTTCATTATAACAACTAAATCTCATCTGCTGAACTTGTACTTGAAGAAATCAATTTTTTTTGTTTTCTGAAGTCTCAGTATCTCAAGTTCAAGTGAACTAGTAAATGAATAGAATTAGACTAACAAACTAGAACGAGAGAATAATATTTTTCTGTATTAAGAGGCAGCTATTCCTGAGACAAAAAGGGTTAGAAGATCAAGCTCCAGTGTCAAGTGTTGAGCAGGTAACCTTATTTCAGCTTGGAGCTTTCACTTCAGTTTGTTCTGTCTATAAAGATGATCCGCAAAGTACTTGAATTTTAAATACAAGTGTAGGACTTAACATACATTTTAACATGCATTTTCACATATGTTTTCAATTACAATCTTTCCTTAATTGAAATAAAAATTATATTTTTAAAAGCACATTCAGGTAAAAATTTAATTTAAAAAGAGTGACTTTTCCTGCATCTAGTAACTGGTTAACTTGCCAGCTTCCTATGCAGCACAGAAAAATAATTAAATCTTAGCATCCTTTAACTCTGGTGCTACTGTATTACTTCAGTTAACTAATTAAAGGTTTCATTAGGAAAGAAAACTTGGAAGTTTCAGAAGAATACTAATTACAACACTTAAAAGTTCATAAGGGAAACAGTTCACAGGCTTAAAATACTAAGTAGCATAATCCTATGCATTCAAATAATCTTTTGTCCTTCACTAGAATCCAAGGTTGAAGGGGTTTTGCTGTTTGTTTTGTTGGGTTTTTTCCTCATATTCCAATATTTTTTTAAAAAGAACTATACAATCTCTTCAAGATTTCCAACCTTTTTAGAATTAGGGATTAGCTATATCATATCTGGACATGCATATTAGAAGAGCTTAAACCCTTGTCTTCAGCAGAACTTTCCATACATAAATCAATGAAGCTTCATTAAAGGTCCTGGAAAATTCAGTGACCTTTTGACAACAAGTAAGATTTACAGACAGAAAGATAATTTATTCCAGTTTATCAGTTCCTCTCCTTCCCCCACTACTGATTTCAGCCACTAACCAGAGGGAAATCACTGGGAGGGAAAAGACCTAAAGCTCACCAGCAGTAACTAATAAATTTGCAATAACTAAAGGAGAAAAGGAAAAAAAACTACACTATTTTACTCCCATCCTCTTTACTGTAAAGAAGAGAATAACTGAGGGAAAACAAAACAAGAACAACAAACCACCACCAACAACAAAAAGACAAACAAACCCAACACTTTTACCTAACTTACCATGAATCAAAAACATTTGTTAAAGCCTTTCACCACTAGTTCAATCTCCTGAATCTGGGTGATAAACAAACCTGTTTGAAATATATTTCCTAAGAAACATAATACAAACATAACAGTTGTAATTTTTCTGCTTTTCCGGGTGACTCTGTAAATGCTGTAAATGCTTCCCCCACAGAAGGGTCCTCACACATCATGACCATCTCTGAAAATCACCCACAGACACATTCATTCCATTGTTACCCACTGATAAATTTAATAAATCCTACTGAAATTTATTCATAGAATCACAGAATGTTAGGGGTTGGAATGGACCTCTGGAGATCATCAAGTCCAACCCCATTATTGTTGAATTAAAATTAGCATTTTGAAAGAAACCATAGAAATCTACAGAAACTTAAGTCTGCTGTCCTAGTTAAATATAATTCCATCACATTCAGCTCCTACAAGTTCTCCAATACAGAGAAGAGGATGGTGCCTACTCCCTTGCATGAATTCTGTATCCATACTATGACTATTTCATCAGAAAATATCTCACCAGAAAACTTGTGGTAGATCCAGTCTGACCTACCATACACACTTCTATTCTGAATTTACTTTTCAACCTCAAACTCCTCACAATCTCTTCATCAATAGCACTTATGAAATTTGCTAGTATTTTGAAAAAAAAAAAAAAAAAAAAAAAAAAAAAAAAAAGAGTTATTTAAATCAAAACACAAATTATGTTCTCTGATCACATTCTTAATATTTACAGAGCATTAGGCTTGAGGCAGTCAATCTACAGATGGAAAACATTAAAGGGATTTTTCATTTAGATACAGCACGTCAGACATCAAGGTCAGAATGCTAATATTTTAAACAACACTGTACATCGATTACCATCAACAAGCTACCTCATGCATACACAGAACCCCCTAACTTCTGTGCTCTGCATCACTTCTCCAATTAAATACTTTTCAGAGCAAAGTCACATAATATTTGATTGTAGGACGGAAGGAAAGTTTAAATATCTCTTTCCTTTAAAAATCATACCTTGATCAGAGAGAAAATCCAGCATGGTCTGGAGAAGGAAAGACAGATGCCTGACGCACAGAGCAGGATTCCCCATCCTTCTGGAAGCATATACTAGTTCATGAAGCAAACGCATTTGTACTGCGGCCCATCCTCTATGAGTTCCTATAAAGCAAGCAGTCATTTAATAACTTTTTTAATCTAGTAGTCCTCACAAACCATTTGGTTTTGGTTTTCTTTATATACTAGAAGTAATTTAATGACACAGAAATAACCCAATGTATGGTCGTCTGACACAGCAGACCCCATGGTCCCC
>JANHGN010020471.1:21620-32786 GCA_024605025.1 Megaceryle maxima | reverse complement strand
AAAAAAAACCCCACACCAAACAAATCTTGTTACTCAAAACAAAAGAAAAACTAGGATCTTCAAGACTGCTTGCACATTTAAACATGAAAGCATGTTTTGTTGTATAATGTTTGTCTATTGACTAATAAATTTATTATTAGTTCTAATAAAATGAAGTTAACACTTCCTGTGAAGTAAAACCAAAATGATACATAAAACCTTCAAAGTTTTATATTTTTTAAATTCTCTCAACAAGAAATTCACATGAGATTTCACACAGAAGCTTCATTTCTATCCAAACCAAATACTTCTCGGCTCTCTTTAAAGATCAAGCAAAAGATATTTTCTCCAAATGCTTTCCTGGCCATTAAGAGTCAGTAAAAAGCAGTCAAACTACAGGAAATGAGGTACATTTCCCAATTTTCAGTCTTTAATTTATAGTCCAAAATGTAGTTTTTATTTCACATTTGCAAAGTACCTATGGTAACAATAAGTAGATCATCATAACGTAACATTTCTTTCAAAAATGTAACATGAAGTACTCTTCATGAAACTTAGCCTGCTTTTAGTAGTAAGCAAGAGCAGTAATTTTTAAATAACAGATATTCCAAGATGTGCAGTACTTCATAAATTTCTACACAGCCTTCCTTCTAATATTACCCTTCAGCACTTGGCAAACCTTTCTAGAAATATTTATGGCAACCAAACCTTCAGCGTTTATATTTTGCACACAAGAGCCTCATTACTTTTCATGTGTGAAACGTCTTTCTTATGAAGTGGTTTTTTACGGTTTACAGTGATCTTTCCATACGTCTCTGAAACAACCATCTTAGGGGTAATCTGACAGAACACTTCAGTACAACATAAAGGTAAGGTAAAAAAGAAAGAAAAACACCAATCATGTCACTTTCCCCCCCCCCCACCAATAGGCACTTCTTGTAGAACTTCTATGACCTCGCAACACAGTCCCGTCCCAGTCTTCTCTTTTTTCATGAGAGGCCACAAATTTATTTTTTTTTCCCAGCACATTCCCTCTTGTTAGACCCTTTGTATCTTTCTGTCCAATACACTTGGCATTTTCTGTCTCCTCTCACATATCATTTAAAAAACACCATTTTTTTACAGGTGTAACCATGCAGACGCACAGAGCGCTGTCTACCCGCGTGTTTTGTCAACAGAGCTGAGAGCTGGGAACAGTATCATGTAGTGGCTCCATCAGATGACCTTCTTCCATCTTCTCCTTTGACTAGATAGCTCCATTAATGCAATGGCCAAGTGACACAGCATTGTTTAGAAACAACTAAAAAACAACATCTAACTGGAATCCCAACTAGTCAATATAATCTCAGAAAAAAGAAGAATATTCTGGCTGCTGTTCATCCATCTTTAAACCAGTTCAGAGTTTTCATACTGGTGAACTCCAATTCCTTTCCACCAATACACGCTCAACCCCATCGCTTGCTGCCCCTCTCCTGCAGCTATAACATGTAGCGAGTGGTCCCTAAAGATGTTACTACACAAAAGAATGCAGGTTTTGAGGCAAGATGGAAAGGTTTCCTCAAAAGGAATTCCCAAGCAGCAGATCAGCCATCTCTGCCTTTAGAGGAAAAAATGCAGCACAGTATATTAAAATCAAGACAACTTTTTAAAATATTACTTTCTATTCAGCTTTAAATAACATTGATAAAATTGTTGAAACATAGCTTACCTAAAGAAGGGCAGCAAGCAGCACTTAACTGGCAGAAAGTGAACACAGTAATTAACAGTGGCAAGAACTGACATGTGTTCTCATGGACTGCTTTTCCTTTGATTTGTAATGGATGCAATAAAATAGTAATTCTAACTATATATAGCATAGAAAACTGTCTTTATGCTAGAATTACAGATAACAGCACTCTGATCTAATTTGTGGGAAAATGTGACCTATTCAACCCTAAAGATACAGATACAATTACACTATACGTAGCGTGTCTATATACAAAAATATGTAAAAGAATTTTTTATTCTTCCATTGTAAGATCAAGCATCAACACATACCAACAGAAATAAAATTCCTAGCACACAAGTTGAAGGTACTTTAATTGGAAAAATATTAAAAAATAAAATATGGCCTCTTTTGTACTGAGAAGGGTATAAACCAAAAACAAAGGCATTAAAAAAAAAAAAAGTAGAAAATAAGCCCTTATCAATAAAACAATTATTGCAAACAGAGGAAAATGGAAACACAGTCAGCAGTGGCTCACAGAAGCCTGAAATTATTGAAAGCAACACTAAGTAAAACTGAAGGTATGGTGTTAAAGAACTGTTCTATTTACAGTATTTAATTACAGTTAACTAATTGATTTTGGTGTAATTTGAAATAGAAAGCCAGTTGTGTGACCTGTTATACTAATCCATACTTTCCCAGAGACACTTACCTTTGCTGAAATCTTTAGGATCCAGTGATAAGCTGTAGCCAGGGAGAGTTTCCAAAAGCAGTTTGTAGCAGGCCCTCCAGCCAGGTTCTGGGATGCTGGGAGCAGCACACTGCATTGCTGCTATGCGCTTGAAGAAAGCGGATTTCCGGTGAAAACCAATCCGTTCATACAGCTCGGAGAGAATGCTGTAACGCTGGATTTTTTCTTCTTCTGAAAGCTGAAATTTGAAGGGAAAAGAGAAAAAGGCTTAGCTTTAATCAAAATTTTAAAGCATGTATCTGAGGGATTGTTTGGGGTTATTTTAAATAAATAAGACCCCACACAAGACAGAAAAAAAATATAGCAGACATCAACACTACAGAAGGCCAGTGATTTTGCAAGTAACAAGTCATGACAGCTTCTACTGCTGGGAAAACTTAAGTTTGCTTCAAGTTTAACAGCTAACAAATGCAGCAGAGAGTTCTTCAGCAACTTTGTTAGTAGCACTAACAAGTCTGAACAGTCCACATTTTATGGAAAATACCTGATATTCAAATGCATGAACACAAAAACGTACCACTTCCAAAGTCTATTGATTTACCAAGTTAAACATTTTCCTCTCTAAGATTAAATCTTACAAAATTTTCATTCCACGATACTATACATACTCAGACTACCAATGAGCAAGGAAGAATTTAGTGACTAAGATTAAGGCTTCAAGTTGAAAGAAACAACTTCCTAACAACATGAGTTTCTTTAAACTATCAGTATATTGGCACAAGTCCAAATAACCATTCCTGCCCCTCTCCTTTGAATGACAGTCTTGCCTTGGAATCAGACAGACAGGACGACACTGCCAGAGACACTCTGGAAGCCACCAACTATTTCAAGTCTACATCCCAGTAAGAAGCAGTATTGAGCTGCAAAGCTGGACCAATGCTGACACCTAGTGCACAATATCCAGCATGCACAATCAAAAGCAACGTAAAGTATTTTTAATTATTCTAAAGCTGCTAACACGTTTTGCAAAGGTGTTCTAAACTGACAAACTTCCTACAAAAATAGCACTAAAGGACAGAAACAGCATTTCTGCCATTCATTCTTCAAAACTAAAAGTATCAATCAGCGGATTCTGTGCGTTTAACTTCAGATACTTAAAGGACTCAAAGTCAAAAGAAGATGCTAACCACACTGGTTAACTTTTACAGAGAAAAAAAAAAAAGTCTTGTACATGAAGCTTCAAAATACCTTTTAGTCACTTCAATCCTAATGTAATTACAGAAAAAAAAAGTCTGTTTTCAAAAGTCACTTCTGATTTTGGACATATGCACGTGAGAGACCTCAAAGAAGCCTAGAGTTCTCAGAAGGCACCACAACCTTAGTTGATAGTTCAAATCTTAGCACTTCAGGATATGAAGAAGACACAGTTTGACTAGCAAATCATTTTAGAAAGTTTCAGACAATTTCTGAAGCTGAAGTTGCTGTTTGCTTCAGAACTGGCAACACAAGAGGATGCCCAATGCAAAAATAACCCCCAACCATATAAAAGCCCAAGCCCTACAAGAAGAGCTGGAAGAAGGCAATTGCACCAAGCTGAAAACTTTCATGAACCAATACAGCTTGGAAGAACATGAAGCACAAGAAGAAAATACAGAACAGCTTTAAACCAGTTTATCAGAATCCCTAAAAGCTCAGTCAGAAAGAACGTGAGCTGTCAGGTGAAGGTTACCTACTATAGCAGAAAAAAAAGCAGCTGTTTCTCCCCCTGCCTTTCCCTCCCTCTTTTTTTATTTATAGCATTTTTTTTAAAGTTAGCACAATAAAAAAACACAGCAGCAGAGTTGAAAAGGGCATAAGCACATAATCACATACTCAAGTTAGAAAGAACCATCAAAAAGCTATTCCTCAAATAAATCATACTGTCACATGTTCATGAACCTATGGAAACTAAATCTTTAAGGTAAGAAAAGACAGGGTCACACTATTTAGGTAGATAAGAGAGCTCACTAGTAATTGGAACAACTATCAGAGAGGCAACAGATTCTCAGAAAGTTTTATTTTTAATCACATCTAAGTACACTTCTAAGGGGTTTTTTGCTACCTAATTTGGTACTTAATGATTGTCTACAACATTACTCTATTTTCTGCAGTTGCAGAAAACTGTTTTTTCATCACCACAAAGACAGCAAAATTGTGTTTTCCCTCAGCACAAATAGATACATGTTAACACTTAGGAATTAAAAAAAAAAAAAAAATTAAAAAAAAACACATAGATACTCCAAGTAATTAATCCTGGGAAGGCTGCAGCAGGCATTCTGCAGGCCATTAGTGTAGCATTCACAAACATCTTTCCTGACCTTACAAGTTTAGAAAAGCTTAATGCCAATAAAGTGGCTGCAAAACGGCCAAAACTTGCGTCTTTTCCATCTGGTTAATTTTCATTCAACTGTTACTGAAAACAAAGTTAACAATAGTACCTGGAAAGGCTGTAGCTCATTATCCAAGCAACCAAGCCAGTTTTTCACAGGTTTATTCTAAGACAGACTTTCAAGAGAATAGTTGCAAATTTTAATTTGGTTTTTAATTATTCCTTACTATATTAAAATTTTATAATCTCACTTGGTAATTAGATGTTACAATTTATTCCTCATAACTGGATGCAAAGATTTCTTACTCACCCTGCAGCTCTCCTATAATCAGAAAACACCAATTACATAATGTTACTAGACTTGCTAGCTGATTGAATTTATGGAAAGAAACTAGCTTTCCTGTTCATCAGAGGCACACACTTTGTCCTGTGAGGTGTTTTTTCTGCTGAAGTTATATCCACCTGCAAGAGAAAACTGTCCTATACTTTTGTTTCCCTAACCTATCACAGGATGACTCCTCCTCTGAGTTAGTCGAAGTTATAACTCCAGAACAATAAGTTGTAACTACAGAACAAATACTCAAATGATTAAATAAGTCAGCCTCAGGCTCACTTTGCAGCAGGCCATTCCTGCGGGTTCACAGTTGCACTGAATGGGATACAATCGAGAAAAGCAAAATAAAAATAAAAGCCGTTGCAGATCTGTCCCGAGCAGCTATTTTTCCCTAGTACATCGCAACAGAACAACCTCACAAGGGAGAATAACCAACAGAGCCTTTAATCTCAAACTAAGTCCTCATGTTTTTAGATGAACTCTGAATCTTTTATACCTGACTCAGAGAAGCGATAATCCTCTGAAGTCAAGTCCTAGTGAGAAAGAAGGTAGTGATAACAGAAAATAAGCTGGACTCTCCTGAATCTAAGTAACTTTCACACTGGAGTATAATCTCTCAGAAGAGAAAAATAATGTCTTTCTGCACCAACCTGACGAAGGTTGATATAAACAGCATTCTGAAGGAACTCTGAGGCTTCCATGCTCCTTTTCTGTATTGCAAGGACTCTGACTGCCTTCACGCAGGCTTCCAGCTCGATCACACCAGCATTCTTGTACTTGAAGAGGGAGAAAATTAAAACAGCACAGAAATATTGCACCTGGTGGATTTGGGAAGTATTCCTGCTCAACACATAAATCAGCTGTCACATCTCTCAAAACCAGCAATCCCTTAATGCCAGTGACTATACCACACCGTTAAATTATCAACACACGCCCAAGTGAAAATTAAGGTGTTCTCTAAAACATTATTATGCAAAATATTGATTTTCAGCCTCTTCACTCCTCTTATTTTGAGACACAGCACAGCTTCAGTCTGAGTTAAGACAAGGATTCCTAATATTGGGAATATTAGGTTAAATTTGGATAACCTCCTATCTACGGTGGGCACGGGTGGTGTGTCTGCCACAAAGAAATAAATTCTGCCTTCACTGCATAATGGGTCAAAGCAAAAAGGTCAGTTTTACAGTAATTCAGCAACACCTAAACTGTTCTGTCATGATTAATGAAAAATTAATCTTGCTTTTTCTACTTATTACAAAATACATTATATAGCACAGGAAACTCAAACAACAGAGCTTTAGTTTTACTGCATTGGTATTTAGCTAAAACAGTCTCACAAGTGAATTACAAACCATTTGGAGTTTTCTACTCTCTATTTACAAAGTCTTTTCTGTAAATGACTGTTTCAGCTACTGAGCTTGCTTAAGAAGGGCAGGAGACAATGAGGATGCACATTGATCTATTTGAGCTCAGACAACAAAGAGGAGATTTTCCAGACAATCTGATCTAGTTATTTCCTCAAGCAATAGTGATACTGGATATTTGAGTCTGCCCATCTCCTGGTAAAGTTAAACTCTGTTCAGGTATTTATCATGTTTGAAATCTGATGGAGGAAATAAAGCTCAGAACTAAATGCAGGAGTTACTCCACTAAAGCAGTTACATGTTCCTCTCCATTTAAACCAGCAAAAACAAATCACTGGAGATGGAGTCCATTTTAGAAGATGCTACCAAAGTTTCTCAGGCTCAGTGATTAACATAAAAAAAAAAAGTAGGAAATGCTCCTTCCTCAGCATCAGAGCTGGGACTTACTCTACCCATAGGTCTGAAACGGATAAAAGCTAACTATGCTTGTCTTGAACAGTTATAGATCAGTCCCAAGACAAAGCTCTGTTATTTGCAAGTGAAGCAGCAGTCAAGCATAGTTATTACTTGCTGAGAGCATAATGTATATTATTATAATCAAAATATAAATATCCTGCCCTAAGTCCAAAGTTCAGTAATTTTATACTTCTAAAGAAATCATACTTTTTCTGGATGAGCAACTTACCCTTAAGGTAACATAAAAAGCTGACTGCATACTTGAGAATTGCTATATTGGTGGATTCAAATTTATCTGAAACTATCCCCAAAACTATCATCTTTCATTGCTCCTGATCATAACTTAAATCATGCATGCAATTCATCTTGTTTCATTTGGAAAGTGTCCCTTCACCACAGACATGGAAATGCCACATCATATTTACATAGCTGAGTCTAAAGATACTTTCAGTATTCAACAAGAGAGATACTTGAAATTAAGAAGTGATTAAAGCATAAATAACTACACTGCAATACAATTAAACTTACCTTCAATGTTGA
The DNA here is from genome assembly GCA_024605025.1 of Megaceryle maxima. Lineage (NCBI taxonomy): Eukaryota > Metazoa > Chordata > Aves > Coraciiformes > Cerylidae > Megaceryle > Megaceryle maxima. Next base: position 25,349 of record JANHGN010020471.1, on the reverse strand, counting down.
CGTGGATTCTGAGCCACTATGTTAACAGTATGAAATTTTTTTCCCCCCCCTCTTCACATTATGAATGCAAATATTATGTTACTTTACTACCTTATGCTCGGAGCACTTCCACAAAATTTAAAAAAAATGCTCCAGGAGAACTGGTTAATTTTTCTAAATCCTCTTTTACGAATGTTTGTCCTTCACATTTCCTCCATGACCCCCCTACCTCTCCACACACTCTTAATACCAGCCTCCCTGAACACTCCTCTGCAAAAAAATACTGATCACCAGCAACCTCTTCATGAGCTCCTGAATTCCCTGGAGATCCTTCCAGCAGGCACAGTAAAGAAACATTTAGTTTACACAATGCATAAAAGCATCACTGGAGTTTGAGATAGGTATTAAGGACCATAAACATATGTAATAGTTAATAGACAGTCAAATATCTAACTTCTGGTTAGAATGGTTTAAAAATACAACACAATTAATCCAAAACCTCCGGGTACTCGTAGGCACAATAAATAGTTTGCTCAGCCCATTGCTATTTTAAGTGTTGTCTTTAACCAAAGTTCTGAGATCTCCAGAATCTAAATCAAGAACTTAGTTCAGCAGTATAAATTATTCCTATTTCTTCCATGATCACCAGTTCAATAAACTTTATTGCACGTGCTTTAAAAGATCTGAAACCAAACCCAAGCAGTTCAGCATTCACAAGAATTTCAGTGAAGTTTCTTTAAAAGAAAGCAGGATTACCTTGCCATAGTAAGAAATGGCTTCTTTATATTTATCTATGATGTCTTCAGGACTAAGGCAATTCTTGGCACGTCCTATCTCAGCACTGGTATCCGCATTTATACCATTTGAAGTCAGCGCACCTAGAACAGAACAGGATAAGAAATGAGCAGAAGGACTTTGAGCAAATAGTACATATCTACAAAGAAAACCAGGATATGCTGGATGTTTGACCAAAGCATCCACAGAGAATACTTGCCCTGCCTAGAAAGAAATCATGCCCTACCTACATAACATTAGTCCTGTTTCAATATATTAATTTAAAAGAGTACAGTTGAAAAATTGATTCAATTGTAAACCAGCAAATAGGAAATAACATTTCACTTAGGAAAAGCCAAATATATTAATAATCTTGTACACTTATCTGAAGGTTTAGACTAGGAAAAAAATACTAGATTGTGGCCATAATCTAATTTTAGCATCTGAATATGCAATTTTTATCTTGGAATTATTCTGTATTCTACTTAAAAACTGTATTTCTAAAGCACATCTAAGAAAAGAAAGTGTAATTTTTTAATAAACTGTTTATTAGAAATGTGACCTTTTCCTCCAATCCTTTAAAACAAATACCTCTCTATGTCTAATCACCCCCCAAAAATTGTTACTCTGTAACAAAGGCCACCACATCTGAGCCTTCCATGGGAAAAATTACCTGAGGCTCAGACAAAACAGTAAGAAATTGCCTTTCTTACATAAGAAAGACAGCAAGAGACAGAAGGAGTCTTTACATACAGACGGGATAAGAATCTTAAATAGAAGCCAAAGAAACCTGAGGTATTACAAACAACAGGAAATTTTCATTTCTAGAATTTAATTTTATCGCAGAGTTAACATAATAAAATTGAAAACATACATCAAAGGTTTGGCAAGGTTCTGTACCTTTTTAGATGTTACTTAATCTGTAGAATTATAAAGTAATTTATTTCTCCAAGAGGTTTTTCTACTAAAATGGCAAAGTAATCTTTGTGTTTCTGAGCTGGAGACAACTCTCAACAGGCAGATAAAAACTACTGTAAAAGATACTTTCTACTCCCACTATATATTCAGAACTATGTTATTTTTACATGTTCAAAGGCTAAAGAAACTTTTTTATGTAACCTTAAAGAATCCTATCAAGCACATCTGTAGATTAGTATCTGTAGATTAACTTGGGTTTTTATGGAAATTAAATACAAAATCTTTGTTAACGATGACTAAGGAGTACCATGACACTACAAGACTAACTACATGTGACCAAGTTTTTCAGTTAAGAAAGATTTTTTAAATCCTCACTATTCATGAGAAGGAACAGCCTTGATTAGAATTTAGAGGGACACAATCATGGAATTACATCATTTCTTTTCTGCCAGTTACCCTTCAGTCTCTTTGCTTCCTCAAGATGTATAGCCAAAATCTGAAGCTTCAGGAATCAGTACTAGTTTTGGCGACTGGCATTAACTATCTATGCAAATGTAAAACATAGGCAAGTAATAAAAGAAAATACTTTGGAAACATGCATGAAAATAATGTACCTGGGTCAATGAGAACTTCTTGTGCCCCTAAAAGGAGGAACAAAAATGATTTTTTTTTTTTCAGCCTTATATATAGCCAACAAAATAAACTTTTATATTGATTTAAAACTGACATCAGGCTTGAACAAAATAAGTTTTATAAGGATCATCAGTACTATTTTGAAGGACTACCAATTATAATTCAAGGAGTCACCATATGTTAAATCTCATTTTGTTAGAAATACCATAAGCTTGCAATGAATTTCAAAACACATCAAGAACTGAAGGACTTTCAGTGTATAATTTAAAGACCTATTCTTTTTCTTTATTCTTGTTTGAGTTGGGAAGTTTCCATTACAATTTGCTTACTACATTTTAATACCAGGTCCTACAGTACTTAAATCTCCTTATGGTGGGAGCTCATTTAGTCTACACAATACTCTAGAATAACATTTTCAAGTAATTGTATCCCTTTCAATTGTCCCTTTCACTCCCTCAAATTTTCTGAATAATTGAGTCATGCCAACCCAACAAGCCAGACTATTCACATAAAATAGTTGCCAAGAGCACTGCAAGCTTGGACTACCAGATAACTAACACTTTGTTGCCTTAAACTTTGATTAAATATGGCAATAAAATTAAGATCAAGGGTAAAACGGTCAAAACCAATTGCTTTATGAGCAAGACAGCACCTCCTTTCTGTTGATTTGCTCAGACTAATGCAGTAGAGATTTAGAGCTAGATCAAAAAGATTACTCCTACATTTGACTTAAGTGTCCCAATTCTGCTATTTCTGGGAAAGAGGAGGGGGGTCAGGCGACAATATTAAGAGTTTAGCACTTCAAACAAATAAAGCAAGAGAGAAACACAAAATGGCTAGTAAATTAGACATGAAGCAATCTAAACTCATTCAACATAGAAATCACACAATCAACAGACCATGACCAAGTTCCCAGCCAACAGGAACTAAGCAGCTCAGAATCTTCTTTTACACTGAAAAGGCTCCAGAGATCAGCTGGATCCAGCTGTTCAAGGGGACACAGCTAAAAGCTTTCCCTCCACAAACAAAAGGGTTTAGGAACATGGTAAATCACACTTCTTTAAAATGCTGAAGTCCCCTTTTCACAATCACCAAAACAACCAAGGAAGAATCACATCTTGAGGAGGCGAGATTCTGGTCTCCTTCCATCAGATAAGGACTTGAAACACTATGTTAGGGACTAATTCTCTTCTAAATGAACTATTCCTATTAAAAGAGCTTCAGAAGTTGAAGGGTAAACCACCAAAAAAAAAAAAAAACAAAAACATTCTGATGGTTACAAATAAGTATGAAATATATTGCAATTCTGCTTAGTGGGGGGACGAAACATAACACACACACAAAAAAAAAAAAAAAAAAAAAAAAAAAAAAAAAAAAAATCCACAGACCCCCCACACCCGCGACCAAAAAAAAAGAAAAAAAATC
>JANHGN010020471.1:9397-21610 GCA_024605025.1 Megaceryle maxima | reverse complement strand
CAGTTTGATAAAAAAAAAGTAAAAAAAATATGAAATTGCTTATAGGGGGGGCGAAAACAAAAAAAAAACCAAAAAAAAAAAAAAAAAAAAAAAAAAAAAAAAAAAAAGATTTCCAGTGCCCTCTTCAGCCTGTGCTGAAGAAAGGTGATATTAATGCTTCTCTTTTCAAAGATGTTTCTATATGAAGCAGACACTACAACATTTTTGAGCAGCTATAGCCTAAAAATGCCAAATGGTGGCATATGTTTCTCTTGGCTGGGTCTGGGCACAAAGGCAGTACCAAGAAAGCCCACCCTGTCAAGGCTGAAGTACAGGCACAAAATGAGGTGCAATTCCAGGCAATCAGGAAGCACTCAAGGTAGCTCTCACATCTATATACCTCAAGAGCAGGCACAAATTGAATGGCAGTTCCAAGTATAGCATTTCACAATTTGCAGAGAATTAGGAAACCCCTTTTGTTTCTGGCCTTATCCTACAGAAAGATGCACTGAAATTTATTCCCCAAATTAAATACTGTCCTCACAAAATTTATTATAACAAAGTAGATTACAAAGAAAGGTGCAGATGGAAAAGATTTTCAATGAAACACAGTCAAAAAAAAGTACTGAAAAGAAACTTTCAGAAAGTCTTGTAGGAAAGAGACATCACAACACTAGCTGTTTGGGTAAACAGAGTTCAGCAGTTCAGATTGCAAAATATTAAGAGATCATAACTAGTTAGGGAACAAGATCTAATGGACCATGAAGTAATATTTTCATCTGGAAGGGGTGACAAAAAAAACCTGGAAAAAGTTTTTCTTCACACAAAACTCCTTTGGAAAAAATCTTGTTAAGGGAAACTACAATTTTTTTCAAATATTACCACACTAACAAGTTTGCAAACAGGACTTGGAATTACAAGAAAACTTAGAGAGAAGCAGCAGTAATATACCCAAAATAATATATTTTAATTATTTTGATAGCTGTGACTCATTACCTTTAGTAACAAGTAGCAAGTACCAGTTACAAACAAATGGATTGCAACATCTACTGTTAAATATCTGTTGAAAAGTGAATGAAGGTTAATAACTGTATGAAGTTATATTGTAACAGCCAACATAAAATGTACTCGTAGGTCATGGGACCAGATTTTAATGCTTAGATATTATATGAAAAATTAGCATTCTCTCCTGAAATAAGTTAATTTTACTATCACATTTATCTGGTATCAACATACAGAGTCTGTAATAGAGATAATACAAAGCAAATACTCACTAGACAGTGACTTGTAAATAAAGATGGCTGGTTGCTATTTTTAGATGAAGGAATTCATTCTGATCACACTGCACACAAGAGTACTTAACACCAGCACTTAAACTCAGCTTCTCTTTGGTCTAAGCTGGTTTAACTGCTTCTGTTCTTACACAGCACTGAAACAACAGGCTGCCGAGTTAAGAATCATTGATACATTTTTCTTTCATGTCCCTAGCCAGCCTCTCCTGGAAGCCATAGAAACTTTCAGGAGCTTTAACACCCTGTGGTAAGCGTTCAGTTATGTGATTAAAAACTCATCTCCACAAACACAATGGAGCACAGAGAAATAGTAAGTCAGCTGAACCCCAATAACTTAACCTGAGCCAACAGAGCTGTCTGAGGGTGAAAGCCAACAGGCTCAGTGAACATGAGCAGCTCTCCAGTTCACCTTACTGACGGACTGCAGGACGTTACTGCCTACAAGGGATATGGGGCTCATTATAGGACCCAGGGAAAGAACATCTTGGGATTGTACAAGATTTCTTAGAGGATGTGTAGGGGACAAACCAAAAGACAGGAAAAAAAGATGCATCAAGGCAGTTTAGGGAATAAGCATGGAAAAAATACAGGGATGAGCTGAGTACATGTGTGAGTAGGTCAAAGTACAAACAACTGAAATGGGGCTCTGGGTCTCAAAGGCTTAGAGGTCCAGGTGCCTGTAACTGGTGCAATCCAGCAACCAGCTACTGGATAAACTGAGTGACTTCAACCAGCTATTGGATGGATCTATGCTACTAACAGGCTTTCATCTTCATCAGCCAGAGAGGGGAGCAGGATGAGGCTGTTAGTGCTGTCTGTCTGTGCATGAGTTCTGTGATTTCTGTCTGTGTTGGTCTGTGTGGCCAGCTGTGTGTATATACATTGGAACTGCACACTCAGCCTCACGACTGGCTGGACATGGGGACCAAGAGCTGCAGCAGCCTTGCCTCTGTCATGCTACCAGATCAAATAACTCCTAATAAGGAGTTCCACATCATGCCTCTAAACTAAATAAAGAATAAATCCATTTATTTGCTTTCCCATCTGCTAGTCGAATTTGATGTCCTCTACTTCTATCAGAAGAAACACTGAATCTCTGATCCCTATCCATCTTCTTCCTCAACATTCACTATATTACGAAACTCTCCTGCATTTCTTCTCAGCCAGCTTCAGAACTCAAGGCTATTCAGTTATTCTTTGTAGAGAAACCATACCAAGGGCATCTTTGTTGCCCATCTGCAATCTGCTTCCAGCAGAAAAATGGGAGATGGGGAACATGAATACTCATTTGAGCTGGGAAACTTAAAACAGCTGAGGAACCACAGACTGAATGTTATTTTCTTTTTTTTTTTTTTTTTCTTTTTTTTTTCCCCCCTCCTTTCTGTTACTCTCCTAATAATTCCTAAAATAGTTTAAGCAGGCCATTTCTCAAAGACTGTCTATCATACCTATGCTCATACAATCATCATATTGGTTATGCAATCTGAGAGTTCTGAAAAAAGTATATCAAATATCAAAATCAATATAAAAAATTATGTTATTTCTTTAATATTTAACAAAATGTTGACTTTAGAACAGCAAAACACCTCTGCATAAATGTACCTAACTTATTCTTCTCAATTATGTGCAGCTCTGACACGTGACATGGACTTTATGAAAACTATTTGCATCTTCTCTGGCAAAATTCAAACACAGACAATACTAACAACCAGATGAAGAGATCAAAAGATTTGCAACTCTATGCAGAGCACATGTTGTCATCAAAACCAGCAGCAGAAAAGCCATTTGTGTAAAAATATCAAAAGCAAACGCCCATTCCTCCCACCCATCTCCTTCCAGTTTATCCTGTCGTTGGTAGAATTTTACAGAGTTCAGAATTAGGAAGGAAATTTTCAAATGTTCAGTGGTGGCAAACAGGAAAACTAATGAAATCCCATTCTTACCTGGTCTGTGCCTGTTGCTGGCCTCAGCAGAAAGAGAACCTCCCTGTGACCTGCGAGATCCAACTTTACCTCCAGTACCACCAGGATAATGATAGATGACTGAAGCTGAGCATAAGCCTTCAAGAGCAGCTGGAAAGTAAAGAAAAAAGCCAAGAGATAAGTAGAAATACTTGCAAGAAGTGAAGTATCATGTAGCAAAGTCTATTTACTCAAAGATAAAGCATGTCTCAAATCAAAGACCTAGTGAAAACCATCATGGAAAAGCCTGAGATACAAAATGTCCCTTTTATTTCTGTTTTCACTGGTAAGGTCCCCAAGACTATTAGCAGAGTCTGTAGGAATATGCACTAGCCACAGTGGAGGAACACAGACATACAAAACATTTAATCCTACTGGAGATAAACCCACAAAACCAAATAAGATGCATCCATGGGTGTCAAGAGAGCTGGCCAATGTGAGGACACTTTCCTATCCCCTCCAACAGGTCATGCCAATTGAGGGAGATTTCTAACAACTGGACAAAGCAAAACATCACAAGAAGGAAGTACTAGAGGTCTACAGCTAGGTCAACCACATCTCCCTGGCAAGGCTATAAAGAAATCCTTTTGGAAGCCACTTCCAAGCACATGAGGGACAAGAAGGTAACTGAGAACAGCAAATGTTGATTTACCAAGGATAAATCAGTCCCCAGCAACCTCACTACCTCCTACAATGAGATCATTAGTTCAGTGCACCAAGGAACACCAGTGGATGTTGTATATTTTGACTTTCACAAGACCCCTGGACATGGTCTCCCATAGCACGCTTATAGCCAAATTGGTGAGGTAAGATTTGGATAGCTGGCCTATAAAGAAGGTGGAAAACAGGCTGGATGGCCAGGCTCAAAGGATTGTGACCAGCAGTACCAAGTCCAAATGGTTGCTGGTTACTAGTGATGTCCCTCAAGGATGAATACCAGGGACAATAGTCTGATGTCTTCATTTAACAGCCTGGATGACTGCACAGAACACTCCCAGAAAATTCCTGGGTGATACCAAATTGGGGGAACAGTAGGGCAGGTCTTCAATATAGAGAGAACTCAACAGGCCAACAGGAGCTCATATCTCAAAACCAAACTCAAGTGGAGAGCTCCCTGAGCAACTTAACTGGATGTGATATGAGCAGGATATCGGACTTGGGGACCTCCAGAAAATACTTCAGATCCAAATTATTCTGAGTCTGTAAGTCTAATTTGATAAGACAACAGATGAGCCTTAAAAGAATTTTCATGCCCTGCAGCAGCAGAAAAGTTTGTTTTTCCTGCTGGAAGAATCCTGAGCCATTTAAGCTTTCAAAAGAGCAGAGGAAAGAAGTCAACAGGGTTCTCATGTAACTTACAGAGCCATTAGGAAACTAAAGGAGTTTCCCAGTAGAACAAGAAAGTTGAAAGCAGAACTAAAATGGGTTTGAGAAGCAGAAACTGAGCTCGCAGATCACTTATATATCTAAAAAAATAGGGGGGAAAAAAAAAAAAAGAAAAAAAAAAGCAGGATGGCAAAAAAAAAAAAAAAAAAAAAAAGAAAGGGAGAAGAAAGACTCAGGGAAAAAGTAAAGCCTAGGAACTAACGGGAAGGGAAGTTATGCTCAAAGTTAAACAACTGTGGCTTTGGTAGATGTAAAGGCAAATATCTTTTGCTAAGAGTCCATAGTAAATATCTGTAGGAAATATTTTTAAAGCACATTCCCCTGAAAAAAATAAACACCTTCCAGAGAAGTGTTAAAAATTCACATGCAATAATTTGGGTTTTTTTAAGCATCTGCTTTACTACATTAATACATTTTATATTGCACGTTTTCCTAAGCACATCTTTCTCGGGTTGTATTAGCTAATTTTTTATTCTGACTTAATTCTTAATCACACATGATATTCAGGTTTGGGCCACCACAGTCATTTTCCTAATACAGAAGAAAAGTTACAGAAGATAGTTTAATTAACTTGGTTTTAGCAATGAATTCTTCAATTCACTATCCCCACATAATCCTACCTCCAAGCCACAGAAAGTCATTCACAGACCGCAGAAGTTCCACTGCCATGTGATAATGCACTAAGGAATCTTGTAACATCCCAGCCTGTAAACACAGGTCACCAACGTGTTTCCGCATCCGGCCTTGACAACGTTTCTTATAGTGCCTGCAAAATAAAAGGTACCATTTACAGTTAGAGGAAGTGTTTATTTGAGACAATAAATATCTACTGTCATTTTCCTTTCTTCCTCGATAGTAAATTAATTTACTGTTTCTCTAAGCAAACATCCAGCATGAATTCTAACCAGCGTAATATGCAAAAGAACCAACAGTGAGGAGATACTGAAAACCAAAACAAAACAAGGTATCACATATTTTGGCTATGTAGCACTTATGCCAATAGAGTCACAAAGTTACAAGACTGCACTGCAGAGCGCTTTAATAACCTTGTCACAAATTAAATAGAATCATAGAACTGCTTGGGTTGGAAGGGACCTCCAAAGATCACCTGGGACAACCTTTCATGGGAAAAGGAGCCTGGATAAGATTATCTAGCACACCATCCAGTCGCATCTTGAAAACCTTCAAAGCAAGGTACCTTCACAGCTGGTACTCGGCTGCCTTTCCATGGCTGGTATGATTCTACTTCACTTTTAAGTATGCTCAGAAGCTCATCGTTAAGCCAAGGTGGTCTCTTGTTCTACCTTTGTCCTTTCCCTTGGTAGGGAATGGACTACTCTTTTGCTTCCAGGAGGCTGTTCTCGAGTAACACCGAGGACTCACAGGCTCCTTTGCTATCCATGGATGCTTCCCATGGAATCCCTTGCACCTGGGCTCTGAGCACATAGAAGGGGGTTCTTCTAAAATCTAGGGCCATTGTCCTGCTCCTGATCTTCAGTGTGCTCAGCAGGATCTTAAACTCCACAATGTTGTCGTTGCTGTATTGAAAGCTACCATTGGTAGCTTTCATGCTGTCAAGTAAGTCTTAGTCCTTTCTGAGCAGTAAATCTAGCACTGTGCTGTTCCTACTTGGCAGTCCAACATCTATAGTACGAAGCAGTCTTCAATGCATTCCAGGAAAACGATGGACAGTTTGTTCACCACTCTGTTGTTTTCCCAACAAATGTCCACGTAATCAAAGTCATCAGTGAGAAGCAGCTTCTCTTGGCCCAAGTCAAAGTGACAATTTGTCAGCTTTGTCATCCTGCTTGGGAGGGTGGTAACAAATGTAAGACATAAGATGTCCCTTGGTGATGATACCTCTAATCTTGATCAAAGGCATTCTATAGAACTTTCATGGTCTCCACAGATCAGCACCATACATTCAAATTTCTTTCACATGAAGTGCCATTCTATCCCCTCTTCTTACCTTCCGATCTTTCTGAAAGCTTGTAGCCACATACTGTGGCCTTCCAGTCATTTGAGTATTCCCACCACATTTCTGTGGTTCTTATGACATCATAATTCTCTGACTAAGCATGGATTTCCATTTCCTCCTTTTTGTTACCCACACTATCTCCATTGGTAGACATGAAATCAAGGTGGCTGAACTTAGGATTTTTGCTTTTGCAGAGAGTTGGGGAGCATCCTTAGCCACTCTCATAAATGCACTCATCTACCTTGCTGCTTATGAATATGCAGGTGTCAGTTTTAGTCACTACTGACCCAAGTTCATTGGTTTAAAGCATGATTCACTGTTGGCCAATCTGCTAGTGAAGATTCTCCTGCCTCTCCTCAGTATATAGATCCTTTCTCTACTCAAGAAGATACATTCTTCAAAAATCTACCCATGATCACTGAAAACAAAACCCTAGTGACAACATCAGCCACACCCCCAGGTATTGATCTGCATGATGTGTCAACCTCTGCCTGTACCTCCACTGCTGACTGGCAAGACAGAAGACAATCACTTGCACAACAGCACCTTGCACCTGTACACCTAGGGCACTGAAGTCCTGCTTGGTCTCACCCAGGTTTTACTCTATTGTGTCATTGGTGCCTACAGGGAAAAGAAGTGACAAGTCTGTGCTTTTAACCAGCTGTGGCAGTAGTCTCCATCTGATATCTCCCATCTTGGCTCCTGGCAAGTAGCAGACTTCCCTTCACTGACAACAGATGGGTGCCTTGGTGCCTTTCAACAGAGAGTCACCCACCACTACCACTTGCCATGTACTTTTGCAGCTTTAATTCTGCGCTGCTGGTGCAGAGTCGCACTGTGCATTTTGCTCACAAGTTTTTGCCCTCTGCAAAGGTGTTTTATCAGTTGCTGGTTGATACATATGAAGAAGGGAGTGAAATGAGAGCCTGGATAAAAGGGGTGTCCAAAAATACGAAGAATCATGTGGGACTGCCTGCCATAGTTCAACATTCTTAGCTTTTAGATGTACTGATACTTCTTCAATTAAATGAAGTCCGTCTATCTTTTAAAAGTTTACCTAGAACGTTTGAACCTAACAACTTAAAAAAAAAAAAAAACACACACAAAAACCCCTAGCATAATATGCATTCTCCAGATTCTGCACTGTCACCCCCCTCACCCAGATTTTCCAGATTGTGTACAATTAAATTCACATATTTATGAGCTACACAGCAAAAGGAAAAGAGATGGTGCCAGACTTTGTCATCAGAAGCCAATATCTGAATCATTTCACTCACACTGCCTCACCAACAGCTCGTCCTAACCAACAGTTAATTTTGCTGCAGATTTGAGCGTGTCAATATATGCAAAGTTTAAATGAACGTATTCATTTGGACATCAGTAAACACTGTTCATACAAAACACTTCTCTTTTAGAAGCTCTCCTTATTTATAAACAGGTATTTTATTCGTGGTGATTAAGAGCTTCACTATTAATTTTCAAAGACTGAATTCATTCTACCCACTTCTATGCACTTCAATGTGATGTCAACATAGGATCTCTCTCCTACAGTCCCTGCAAAGCTTCACCAGCCTCCTGGAAAACATTTTCTCACTAATTATAGAGTAAGTTTGCACCATATAACTGTATAAACTGTCTTAACTTAGCACTCAATTAACTACAATGAATCTAGGCTTTTTTTTGTAAAAAACAAAAACAAACAAGAAAAACTTACTGCAAGTCAGTCCAAAAAGACAAAAGGCAAAGATTTCATTGAAACAAAACCCACTCTCCACAGACAGTGAAACTTAATTTACTTTGTATATTGCAAGTCTGTTTGGAAAGGTCTACTATCTACAATATCAGGTCACTAAAAGCATGTCTAAGAGACTGATGGTTTCTTAAATGCATACTGGGGTGCAAATTTAATGGGGAAAAAAAAAAAAAATCAGTCAAACATGTATATGCCTATCAGCATAAAATTATGATTATTTCTTTTAATACCTAGCTAGTTTTGCTTTGCAGCTTTACCTGAAGAATCTGGCCACAAAGCTGAAAGTGAGAAGCTTACAGATACCTTCTTTCTAAATTATTATTTATTAAAACGCTGTTTAATTATTTGACTCTCTACTGCTTAATCCTAATCTATTTGATGACACGAAATCAATCTAAGTTAACTGCTACTTTTACTAGAAGAAAAAGACAACATTTCCCTAGGTCAGCTCCTTGCAGTGCCCTACTACTAAGAGCTGTTTCTATTTATTTTTCCTCTAAAAGATCATTTAAGCCATTAAGCTTCAAAGACACAGACACATCTCCCCCAAAGACACACCACAGACACCTTCTGGAGCATGACGCACTCAGAAAGATCCTCAAGGATCTACTACTTGAAACTGAAGTACAACAAACCTGTTCCAGGAACCAAAAAACAAGACTTGACCCCATTTCCATTTCTATCTCCTTAGCTATATAAAATATATGCTTTACCCCTTCATCCCCAGCTCTTTTCTAGGATCCCAAGATAATTTTATGGAAAATTCAGAGCATTAATATTGTATTTCAAGACAATTTTCACCACAAACCATCCAGCAATAGGTTTGAAGGAATTTCTGGATACTCAAAATTTCAAAGTGGCTAAATTTAAAAAGAAACATGCAAAATTAATTTGCAAAAGTATTCATGCAAAATGCATCAACAAAAATTTCCATCAAATTCCACTAATTCCAATTAGCATGCAGAACTATAGATATCACCAACCATAACATTATCCAGACTTAAAAGACACAGCTACAGCATTTGATCGACTGCCAGAACTTTTGAATTTGGAAACCAAACACAGGCAGCAACAGCTTCATGGCTTTGGAGTTTCAAAAATAAAGCAAATTCCAGAGGCCAGCAGCCGCCTAAGCAAATTATGTGTGTCCTACGAAAAAAATTCAGCATCGCTACCAAATATAATTGCCAAATGTGCCAAATGGGGTCAACCAGAGTGGTAAGGCTCCAGGCAGCAATTATTTTTGTGTGTACAGGATAAAAAAAAAGAAATATAAATAGCAACACTAAAATATGCAATGAAGGCGGAGTGGAAAGGCAGTAGATGGAAGAAAGCTAACTATTTTATAATATACGCAATCACAGCCTACCTTTTTAGACCCAACAACAAACTCACAGGGCAGTATGAGAGAAGAGGAAGGAAAAAAAAATAAATAAAGAAGAAAAAAGAAAGGAACAAAACAAAAATTAGAAAGACAGAGTACAGAAAGAAAATTAACAGCCACATACACATACTGAGATATCACAAACTTTGATAATCAATGAACAAATCCCATCTATGATACTGTGTAGAGAAAGGCACACCTATTTGATAGCATTAAATGGATGCCTTACCAGAATTAGAAAGGAACCTGAGACACAAACTGATGTAAACAACATTAAAATGAGTTTATCCAAGTCCATTTATAATCATACATGTGTACATTTATTTCTTGAGCTGACAGCAGACAAAATTAAACAAGTTATGTTTCCTGGCTTCAAGTTTGTGGGACCTTTGTACCATCGTGAGAACGTGCATTTCCATTCTTTTCAGTCAGGCTCCAGACCTCTACAAGTAACTATCAAATGCAACTGATTTCAGAAACTTTTTCAGTTATCCTCAGCAGTCCTGTGACCACATGAGTATTTTGTCTAATTTACAGATGAAGAAACAAAGAAAAATTAACAGATTTGCAACATTACCTATTGGCTGAGAGCTCTAGGAATTAAACCAAGGTCAGATTCCCAGTCCTACAACTTCTAGGGACTTCATCCCAATATTTTTCATACATAAAGTTTTCTACCAGCCCAAAAAAAAAAAAAAATTATGATATGCAAATAATATGTGGTATATATTGTCAACTCAGTACAAGTTCTGGAAACATTGTGTCTTCTACTCATTATACAAGCAACTTGCAAAAAATACCAAAGATCAGCTTCACTACTTCAACATAGTATCTTATTTGAAATGGGGCATAATAATCCATCTATTAACTCTGCATCTTAAAAGAAGCCAATCATGTTGTAATTATTGTGCAACTAAATTACTGCTAGTCTTACTAACTGGGTGACAAAGAGATCAGTTCCATGTATCTAATCCTGATCATAAAATAATTATTAACCTAAATAGTTTACAATAAACTGCTTGAAAAAAAAAGTCTTTCAGTACAAAAAAGGTCATTTTTTAATTAGTCTTCAAATCACATGATCATAATTACTATGTCTCATGTACCTTAACATATTTTGACTCAATTTATCAACCCAATTCATTAGCTCCAGGTTACAGCTGTACTCTACATCTGATGAGACCTTTGTTACACACTGAAATTTATTTGTTCTAAAACTGAAGTTATGTTTGTTTTGGCTAAGCAGACATCTGCAACTACAGCAGCAAAGACATATATACTCTCTGTTATAAGCACTGAGTATGCCTTTTTTTACATATAGTTTATCTAAAATATTTGTGCTTTTAACTAGTTAGTTGCACTCTTACTGGGAAGTCAGGATACATTATATATAAAAAGTAAAAATAGAAAAAAGGCAGGATCAAGGGTATATAAAACAGAGTAAGGGAATAATACTCTAACTCTTCAGAAATTTCTACCTATTCTAGAAAAACCTGATTCATTTGCCTCAATAGCTCAGTAACATCATTTTTTTATCTCATTCTTTAAACTGACAATCTCAAAACCAACAAAGTAGTAAAAGTTATTCTGCCAGTTGTTCTCATATGCATTCAGACCTTCATCCCTCCCTGAAGGGAATTAGACAACATTGCATCTCGCAAAACCAGAAACTGGACTCCACTGAAGAAGGTCCCTTCTAGCCCTGCCTGTATCTCCCTGTTCTGAGTTAATGCAGCACTTTCCCCTGAATTAAGGAATGTGTCCTTGCAATAAGTGAGCACACTACAACTTGTAGTGTACCCCAAGTAATAAAATGTAACATACTACCATCTCACATCTAAAGACTTAGGCTTCAAAGTGCAGGTTAGCTTAATAAACTGATCTTACTTCAGCTACTTTTCACGGTCCTGAATTTCTGCTAAGCACCATTCTATGATTTTATAATTGAGGTTGGAAGGGACCTTCAAGATCACCTAGTTCCAACTCTCCTTCCATGGGCAGGGACAACTTACACTAAATCAGGTTGCTCAAAGCCCCATCCAACCCAGACTTGAACATTTCCAGGGATGGGACATGCAAAATTTCTCTGGGCATCCTGTTCCACTGTCCCACCACCCTCACAGTGAAGAATTTCTTCCTAATATCTAATCTAAATCTACCCTCTTTCGGTTTAAATCTGTTACCCCTCATCCTATCACTAGACTCCCTGATAAAAGAGTCCCTCCTCATCTTGCCTGTAGGCTCCCTTTAGTATTGGAAGGCTGCTCTAAGATCTCCCCAGAGCCTTCTCTTCTCCAGGCTGAACAAGCCAAACTCTTTCAGCCTGTCTTCGTAAGGCAGGTGCTCTAGCCATGGCAGAAGAGCAGAGAACCAGAGATGCATCATGCTACGAGAAAGGTGCCAAGAAAGGTGCCAAGAAAGGTGCCAAGAAAGGTGCCAAGAAAGGTGCCAAGAAAGGTGCCAAGAAAGGTGCCAAGAAA
>JANHGN010020470.1:0-12928 GCA_024605025.1 Megaceryle maxima | reverse complement strand
TGCCCAGGGAAGTGTTGGAGTCACCATCCCTGGAGTCTTTAAAAGATGTGTAGGTGTGGCACTTAGGGACATGGTTTCATAGTGGTCTTGGCAGTGCTGGGTCAGACTTGATTATCTTCAAGATCTTTTCCAATGAAAACAATTCTGTGATTATTCATCAATTACACATAGAAAATAACTTCATCTTTCTTCTTTGTTCTTAACTTTCTCCTCCTCTATCTTACTTTTCAAAGACAAGTGTCTACCCAAGCTGCAAGAGAAACATCCCAGGTGGGAGATACACAGAGTGGGAGCAACACTCCAGCCATTCCCCAGTGATTGTTACCACAGAAGCGGTGGGTCAGCCACTACACTTGTAGGTCCACAGGTGGACTGAAGGGCTGTGGTGATGCACCAGGACACGTGGTTAAGAATTCAAGACCCTCCCACCACCCTTACTCACTGCCTGTTTTTTCAAAGGAAGAAATTATTATAAGAAGTCTGCTTTAATATTAATGGATTAGATGTCCTGTTCCACATCTCCAATGCCTCGTCCCTCAGAGGACTTGGCTTGATCCCCTGAAAGCAACGGAGAAGGTCAAGAAAGAGGCGTGTCACAATGTTAGAATTGGAAGATACCTCGAAAGATCATCTAGTCCAACCCTCCTGCCAGAGCAGGATCACCTAGAGCAGGTCATACAGGAAGATGTATTTATACATCATACAGGAAGGCATATTTATACTGTGCACTGAAGAGAAGTAAAACTAGGTGTCCTGCTGCCAAGACAGATGCATTTATGCAATGCTGAACCCCAGCATCGCTACCTTCACTTAGAAACTTAGCCAATTAAGTTGATAGCATAGCACACACTGGTGCTTCCTGAGCACGCAGGAAAATAAACAGGCAGTTCTTATTCCAGCAAAGAATCTGGCTCTTCTCCCAGCTTGTTACCAGCTTTCTCTGCCTCACCACCCAGCATGCAACATCGCCTGCCATGGAGGTGGGTTACGGCTACTGAGCAGCAGTCTGTTCCTACGTGAACAAGCTAAAATCTTTTCTTGGTCTGTGCTTTATCACAAAGGTTGGGCTGACTACAGAGAAAACAAAATCCCTACCTTTGCTCAAAGAGACTCAGGGACAAGTTCAGGGTATTTCAACTCACTTCAAGCCATTGCCAGCTGCCATTTCAATCACTTTGTTTCTATAATCTGGGCAGCACACCAAAGATCACAAGGTTTGGGCTTAAGTTTCATTTAAAAACCATTTTGTCAGAGTAAAATCACTCCTCCATTTTTATTAAGCAAAAAGCATAGGCTGCTGACAATACTCTTACAGGCAGCAACACCAATGGAATATTATGTGTGTGTGTGTACATATATATATAAAAAAAAATAAAAACATTGAACTGGAAAGTTACTAACAAAAACAGAAAAGATGACTCCCGAGACATTCTGTTTGAATTCCTTTTTACACAAGCCCACACTTAAAGCCAGTGCTACTAACTGGCTGAGATTTCCCAAGTAACCTACAAACCATTTTACAGCATCATTGCCCAAACCAATCTGACTATCCAGTCGGGCAAATTATAAGGGAATAACAAGCTTATTATAGACAGAATTCTTCATGGAGAGAGGAGAAAACCTACAATGGAGATACAACTTTTTTGAAAGTAACACTGGCTCAAATTGAGTTATAATGGGAGAGTGACCTGTTTTGATGCCTGAGATCCTTGGCATTACTTCTCAGAGGAGAAGCATCTGTGAAACACTGCAAGAATGACCAAGTTTCATAAGGAAAAGCAGCCAAATGAGGGGAAAGAGAAGGAACAAAATAGTATCGGACCAGCCTCCAGCACCATGGCTTGCCCAACTGCTTCCACGTACAGGTGATCCCGAGTTCCCTTCCTTCTTAATATCAGTTCTCCAGACAGGGGAATGCTTTATTTGATTCTCTTTCAGCTGACATCAGCCTTTTTACTCAGTTGTGCCGAACTGCACTTTTGTCATGAGTTTTGGTTAGAGATACAGATGAGATGGCACTTCCATTTCATTCTTAGTAAAGTGCCTTATGCTATAACTCTAGAAGTAATTACTTTGAGGGATGAAACCCCATTCTTGTTCTCATCACACAGGTACATATCTAAAGAAGATATGCTTGGTCTTTTAAGGTTTTTAAACTCTTACTCAGATAAGCACAGCTGTATTTTCAACAGTAGCTAAAATTACAGAATTTAAGAGAGGAAAATTTCACGTTTCAGGCTTTAGTTAACAGTCTTCCAAATACAAAGCTACAGTTGCTCTGGAAACTGTAACTTGGACACAACCATGTAGATGCATCAACCCCCAGCTATAAATGAAAACATTTTAGCAACTCTGCATATTCATGCAACAAATGTTTTTAAACACAAGCACTGCATCCTGATCTTCATATAGGAAGGGCACATCCTGCAGCCCTCCGTACGGGGCAGAGTTCTTGAAGGCTCAAGAGAAGTGACTGAGAAAGAGCCAGGAGAGCATGTGGACCTACTAGCAAAACACTAGCCCTCCAAATAAGGGAGAGATAGGAAACATAGGTGGGTATTTGAGGGATACACCAGGGATTCAAAGCAGGGCTATTTCTTCCCATGTTTGTCTGGCGCCTATCACACTGCAGGCATAGCTGGAAGCAAATGTCAGTACCAAAAGGAGGACTTAGAAGACAAATGAGCATGGTGGATAGGCTGGGATCTGTACAGGGAGCCTTCAGTCACTGGCCCAGGAGAAGGCGGTAAGAAGACTAGAGCTGGGAATGGAGCGAGATGATGGCTGTGGGAGACAGAAAGTGGAGGGAGATGCTCAAAAGCAGAGTAGGAGGAATGAGTGTGGGGTGTTTGTGGAGGAGGACAGGACATGGCACAACACCAAAAGACAGATACTTTTTTCTTTTTTTTTTTTTTTTTTTAAAGACAGGGAAATATTACATACGTAAACGTCGGCCTGAGTGCTGGTTGCTGTGGAAACCATAACTTTGAATTCAGTGGCTAAAACCCAGTGTTGCTATTTATACCATGCTCTTCACTACAGCAGAACTTTGAGAAACAGAGAGCTCTGGTACCAGACAAACGTGGTTTTTCCCCCGTTACACACAGCTGTCCTTTCAAACGATGCCTCACAAAGTTTTCAATGTTCCTGGCCACTGAATGACTACATGGTATAATCACCTGATAAGAAAACAAAACAAAACAAACACACACAGAGCAAACTTAAGAACAAAACAAAACCACTGTCTTTCCTCTTCCAAGCAAGACCAGATGAACTACTGCACAGACATTGGGTAGGATTTACTGAATTCTACTTCAGTCCAGAGCAACCAGAGAAGTTAAAAAGGGCCATTTAAAACTGCAGCATATCTTGTTCCCCTTTGGGCAAATTACAGTCAGCACTGCATGAGACTATGGAGGGCCAGATCCCAAAGTCAGCTATCATTAAAGATGATGAGCATTTGTTTAAGGACTCCAGAATATTGCCTTTAATATACTGGAAAGAATAACTGTATCATTGATGCAAGAATAACAATAACAAAAAGGCTTCAGATTAAACTCCTTTTGGGAGAATCTCTTTTAAAAAATTTAATTTCAAGTTGCAATGTTGTTCAAGAAGGAAATGGCTTTTTCTTCCATGGGAAATGTGATTTCTCAGGCAGCAAGTGGTCCTGCAACCTAAGTGGGAGTAGGACTAATCTGACTGTAACCAAAGCAGAGGTGCGCCAAGTCACCATGGGTATGTCACATTGCTCTTCCACCTCCACCATTCCAGAGCCCAGAAGGGAAGAATCAGTCCCAATCCCCCTCCACTCCTAAATCATGTTTTACCTTGAGTAGTATGGAGGTGCTAGTGTAGCAGGCTCACAGCCACCACCAAATATATACTGTAACACCAGGGGGGCGATGATCATCTTTAAAGGACTTCCCAGGACCTGTACAGACACTGGCCCCCAAATCAACTGTGGCATTCAAGGGCAATTAAGGCAAAAGCTGAGAGAGAAAACCACAGTGTTTTCCAAGGTCATCTGCACCTTTAATATCCCACAGGACTGTCCCAACACTGTGGGCTCATCAGGAAGCTGCAAGGACAACCATTACATGCAACCTAATAAGCAATACTCTTTTGCCAGGGGAAGGGCAGTCACAAATTGCGCAGGGACAGGAACCAGGACTCGGCAGAGGGGCTTCAACGGCTGCCAAACTAGGAAGGGTGGAAAGAAGGTGCTCTCTGCGTGATCGGGCCCTTACAGATAAGGTGAAGGAGATCTCATTTGCCCTTGTTCAATAATTTATATCAGAGCATTGAAGTGTCATTGAAATTGACAGAAGCATTTTAATAATACAGGAAGGGGAAAAGATGCTCTAATCACAGATTAGGCATCCAAGTGAACACTCCATAGATCTCAGGCTCCCCTAATTTATTCCAATACATCCTTTAATCAGAATATCATACATAGCAAAATGATTAACGAGTCATGAGTACTATAACTATACCTAGCTCCAGTCAGCTTTCACTAGCCTAAAATCCTCTGGCTGCAGTGGAGAGGGGAAAGCGGGAATGAGGGACCAAGGAGGAACAGAAAGCGGATTTCTCCCAGCGCTCCCCAATCCAACGTGGTATACCGAGTTGTGCTCTGGAATTACGTGCCCATTCCTGCAACTCTATCTAAGACTGTATTTGTGCCCGCGCTTCCTGTCCAGCCGAGGACTGGGTGCATCAGTCAGAAGCCCCCCAACTTCAGCAAGGGCAGCGTGGGCAGGCTGTGCCCCTGCCTTCAGCGACCCACCGGCCCCCACACACCACCCTTACCTGATACACGCTCGTTAAGCGATACATTCCCTTAAGTGACACCCCAACTGATTCCCCGCACCGTGCCCGGTACAGCTGCCCCACGGCAGCAGCATCACCCGGCGGAGAAGGGGCCCGGCAGCCGCCCTGGACCCGCGCTGAGGGGCAACGCCGACTGCTGGAGCTCTCCCGGAGGGGTCCCGATAGCCCCCTCACGGACCCCAATCCACCCTCCCCCCTTGGGTGGGGGGCGTGAGGGGGGTGACGGTGACATTTGAGGCGCAGGAGCAGCGCTCCCGGACGCTGGCTGCCGCAGGGCCGGCTCCTGAGCCGCGCAGCGGCGAGGCCGGACCCCAGCGAAGACCCGGGCATGCCGGCGGGGCCACCCCCGCATCGCCGCACCCCGCGGCTCACGCCGCGAACAATAAAGCGGGCCTCAGCCGCTGCGGGCGCCCACCGCCCGCAGCGAAGCGACGCGGCCGGAGCCCCCTGCCCCCCGGTGCGGGCGGCGGAGGGACTACGAGCCGAGCTGCGGCCACGGCGCCGCACAAGGCGCCCAGTGCGGGGCGCTCCACCGGGGCTCACCGGCGTTAGAGGGAACGCCGCGCACGGAGGATGGGGCCACAATCCGCTTGCTGCCCACTCACCTGCCGCGGCCGGGCTGGGCTCAGGACCAGGGGTCGCTGCTCACCGCCGCCCGCCCAGGGAGCTGCTCGCCGCCGAGCGCCCGCGGCCGCCGCTCAGAACGCGCCGCCACCAATAGGCGCCGCTGCCATATTGTTACTGCCGCCGCTGCGAGGGGCGGTGCCGGCGGCCTCCTTGGAAACCGGCGGCCATTGGCTGTCCGGTGAGTCAATCTGGGCCTGGCGAGCCAATGGGCGGCGGCGGCGGCGAACAGCGGGGCGTTCGGAGTTGGGATGCTGTGTGACAATGGCCCACGCGGCTCCCAGGCGGGAGGGGAGGGGCCGCTCCCCGGCGGGCGGCGGGGGCGGGCGTCGTGGCGTGCGGACCACCCCCGCACATCCCTCCCCACCCCGGAGTCCGCAACAAAAGCGGCCGAGGTGGGGGAGGAAGCGGGGAGCGTGGCCAATCCGGGAGGAGGGGAGGGAAGCGACGGGGCGACGGGCGAAGTTGGCGCGCGAAGTTGGCGCGCGCGCGCGGCGGCGAAGGGGATTGGCTGCGGGGGAGGAGACCGTGACTTCGAAGTCGAACCGACTGACCGACTGCTGCTCTCACGGCGCCACACCCGGAGGCCTCCGCACGGCCTCTGGCCGCGTCGCCCCGTTCGGGGAAAAACGTTCCCGTTGGCTGCGAGGAGCTTAGGAGCCGCGAGAGGAAAGTTCCTCACCACCTCAGGGAGTCAGTTCGACTGAGGCGCTCAGGCGTCTTCCTTTCGCGGCTCCCGACCTCCTCGAAGTCCCCTGGCGTGGTGGTGCTGAGCATTTCCTGACTCTCCCTCCTTCACGGTCACCACCAGACAGTTTGGGTCATTACCCAGCACGCCTTGGTGGCACCATATCTTTCTCCCGGGCCACGTCTGCACTTGCTTCCCTTGCTGCAGCCACCACCCCACACCACGGTCCCCTTCTCTGCCGTTACTGGAGACCTCCAGGCACCAACAGCTATCTGTATGGCTCAGAGACGCCAACAAGGTGCGGCAGCTTTTCCCCCGTGCCAGCCTCCTCCTGGGCTATTTCCACAGCTAAAGGTTTTGAAGGGGTTTAAGCCAGTGCTTTAGTTGTGCATCAGGCACCTGCGCTGCCTTCGATGGGATGCAGGGAAGCCAGGGAGCACCTTGTCACAAGCACTGCTCTGGCTGCCAAAGTGTTGTGGGTCTTTTTTTAAAGTAATGACTCAGCTCAGATCTGGGCAAGTACATTTTAAACTGCGTTAATAAATAAATATGAGCTGCATCTTAGTTTATTTCACATAAATTTGCCAAACTGCGCAGGTTGATTTTTAAACACAAAATGATGAAAGCACCTCCCCATCAACTCTGAAAGTCAAGATGGGGAAATCCAAATCGGTCATCATTGATAATGCTTGGATGTGTATCAAATAAAGAATATTTATTTCCAAATACTCTCTGTGTGTTCTACCTTCAAGAATCAAATGCAAAATTTCGACTATCTACTCACTAATCAGTATGTTGCTTGGAAATCAAAACCAAATATAAAACATTAGTTTTCTTCATCAAACCATTGATTAATTAATGGCAGGTTTTAAATGGCATTACCATGCCAAGCACTTTAGTCAAAGCATTTAATCAGCAAGATTAAATGAAGGTCCTTTCCTGACATTGATTTTTAGGCAAAATCCCCCACTCATTCAGCCAGGAGGTCTTATTAAAATTTGATGGTGTGCAGTGGCCCAGGATTAGGAAAGTTCATCTGGTCAAGTGGCCTCTGAGAATAATTGTACAAATCCAAGCAAGTGAGAGCTACCCCAGGTGTGCAGTTTGGTTTATAGCTTACAATCAGCAACAAAACTTAAAACCAGATCTTCCAGGTGTCCATCAGCTTATAAACAAAGTCTCATCGGACTATGAGTTGCACATCAGAATCTCCATGTACCCAAAAGCCATTCTAACCCCATGTAGCTGCACATCCTACAATGCCCCAGACTGAGAGGACAGCCCTGGCCCTCAGCTACCTCAGCCTTTCAGTCACAACCAGGACCACAAAGGGAAGTCATGCTTGACCAATCTGATAACCTATAATCACAGAAATGGAATCATTTAGGTTGGAAAAGACTCTTAAGATCATAAAGTCCAACTGTAATTAAATGCCTGGGTTGGTAAATGAGAGGAGAGCAAGTGGGTATTGTCTACTGTAACTTCAGTGTGGCTTTTGACACTGTTTTCCATAAGATCCTCACAGGCAAGAAGATAAAATAAGGACTGGATGAGCAGAAATGTAGAGTGCAAACTGGCTGACAGCCAGGCCCAGAAGGTGGTGATCAGTGGTACAAAGTCTAGCTGGAGGCCAGTAACTAACAGTGTACCCCAGGTGTCAATACTGGGGCCAGTCCTGTTCAACATCTTCTTTAATGATCTGGGTGATGCAGCAGAGTGTGCCCTCAGCAAGCCTTCAGATGACACAAAACTGGAAAGCATGACACAGAGAGTTGTGCTACCATGCAGAGGGACCTAGACAGGCTGGACAAATGGGCTGACAAGGAACTTCATGGAGTTCAGCAAGGGGAAGTGCAAACCCCTGCTCCTGGAGAAAAACAATATATGTTGGGGACCACCCATCTGTAAAGCAGCTTAGAAGAGAAAGATCTGGGGGTCCTGGTCACCACAAAGTTGAACATGAGCCATAAACTTGTCCTTGCAGCAGAAGTGGTAAAGGGTACCCTGAGGTCCATTAGGCAAAGCATTGCCCGTAGGTCAAGGGAGGTGATCCTTCCCCTTTATTCAGCACTGGCAAGCCCACACCCAGAGTGCTGTGTCCAGTTCTGGACACGGACATGCTGCAGAGAGTCTAGCAAAGGGCCACAAAAATGATGAAGGGACTGGAGCATCTCTCCTACGAGGAAGGGCTGGGAGAGTTATGAGTGTTCACCCTGGAGAAGAGAAAAATCAGGGAGATCTTACCAATGTACATAAAAGCCTGGAGGGAGGGTGCAGAGAGGAGGCAGCCAGGCTCTTTTCAGTGCTGCCCAGTGGCAGGACCAGAGGCAATGAGCACAAAGCAAAACATGGGAGGTTTCCTCTGAACTTCGGGAAACACTTTGTCACTGTAAAGGTGACCGAGCACCAGCACAGGTTGCCAAGAGACACAGTGGAGTGCTCCACCTTGGAGATACTCAAAAGTTGTGTGGGCAACTGCTTCTAGGTGGCCCTGCTTGAGCAAGAGGTTCGACAAGATGCCTTCTAAAGCTTCCTTCCAACATCAGTCATTCTGTGATTCTGTGGCCAAATCCTATGCACCTTGGCCTTTCTCCCCTCCTGCAACTGTATGCTCCTTCTCTGCTTTGAGCTTTATATATGATGAGTACCTCATTTGCACCACCAGCACCTTTGGCCAAAAGTGCAACCTGGCCACTGAGTGGGTGCAAATCACTGGCTCACCCAAGAGTGTCCAGGTAATGCTGCTTCATCATCATGTGCCAGATTAGTCTGGTGACCTGCTGTCCCACCAGGCAGGTGTACCTGGCACAGCACTGCTTTACTTCTGTATATCCTTCAGCCCAGGATCAACTTCTCCCATGTTGCAGGCAGCTCCACACAGCCCAGGGAAAATCTGCCCCCTTGGTCAATAAGATATGCTTGGCTCCTCAGCCAGCATTTGGGCACACTTGATACACACGTTCCTTTATAACAACTTCTGAGTCTTTAAGGTCACACAGCCTGGCTATTAGTTGTGTGGTAAATTAGATTTTTAACTCCAATCGGATTTGTCGTTTTGTTTCCAATGCTAGTGAAAGGGAAGAGAAAAGACACAGGCGAAAAAAACCCAAGGAGAACATGATTTCTTCTCTCAAACAAGGTGAAGCTGCCAAAGATAGCAGAAGATCCTTCCTGTGGCACAGCTGCTTTGCCCAAGCAGTGGTTGAGGATGGCTATATCACTTCCTAGCTTGACAAATAACATCCAGCAGCAGACTGTGTTGATGATTTGCCATCCTCACAGAGCAAAATCAGGACAAGGATCCAAAAGCTCACATTTCATGGGATTCTGTAAAGAAAAGCCAGAAGGACTGGATTAAGCTGAGCATGTTTAATTGTCCATGTGTTACAGATAAGACTACCAAGCTGCTACCATCCCACATGGTAGGCAAAGAAATTCTGAGAGAGCTTCATTGAAATGAGTCAGGGGAAGGAAGAAAAGCAGAGAGGAGAGATGAGGTGTTTTAAGGAGGGCTAAAGAAGGCAGTATAGTGCGGAAGATCTTCTTTGCTACATGGAGCACTGGTGGCATCAGTGGGATGGTAAATTACAGGAAACTGAAGTAAGAAAGAACCTCTGGGAGCCTCTAGACCAATCTCCTGCTCAAAGCAAGGCTAATTTCAGTCAGAGAGTTTGTGGACTTGCCTCATCGAGGTTTAAATATCTTCAAGGCTGAAGGTTTCACAGCTTCTGGGCAGCATGTGCTCCTTGCACACAATGAGCTCTAGCCCCTAGCTCTGTGTCCTTACACCGGACACCCTCCAGTCTGCTAGTCTCCCTCTGGTACAGGGGCTTTCATAGATGTCCAAAGGAGAAATTCCACAGCTGTCAGCACAGCTTGAGACAAACACAAGGCAACAGATCAGGCAATCATCTGGCAGATCCTGTTGCACCCCGTCTCCTTCATTTCTCAGCCTCTGGTTCCTGCAGAGCACTGTACAGCAAAGTACTGTATAGCTGCCCAGGCTTCTCTCACACCCAATATCTACTCTGTCCCATAGATCCTCTGGAGTACATGAAGGAGAATAGTAAGGAAGAAATAATGGTGAAGAAAGGCCGGGACTATTTCTATCAGTTTGTAAAGCAAAACAGGAGCAAGACACATCTGGTGGTATAGGAGACTCTGATACCAGAGATGTCCTGTCGCCTCCTGCCAACACAGTTCATGGCACTGGCACAATCCTGCTTAAACACTGTTGCAACTTTTAGCAGCTGCCCCAGAACAGGTGCAAACTGAAAGGGTCAGAGGTATTGACCTGTAGGTGACATCTGCCATCAGACCCAACTGAGGAATATTTCTGCTTCCGTGGACACATCCAGGTGTCTGAAGGAGGAGGGGGCTGCCCCCTTCCCAGACCAGCTCCTGCATCCTGTTCACTGTTCCGCTCTACAGATGTCCATGTCAGCACCAGCGGCAAAAAAAAAAGGGCCAAAGGCTGAAACCCCTGGAGGGACTGCTTTTTTTTCAGACACAGCACAGACTCAGGAGCATTTCAAACAACAGCAAAGGAGAACTATCCGTCCCCCCTCCTCAATACTGCCAAACCCCGTCCCCTGCTATGGCCCTGCACACCCCAGACGTGACTCGCATGGTCAGGAGCATGTGGGCATGAGGCTGTTTCTCAACAGACCTGACTGCGTAACTGGGGCTTATACCAGCTAATAAAGGCATATTTTTATTAGCTACTTTTCCAGGGCCTCAACATATAATGAGTGAAATCCATTAGTCATCTGACAGTTCTAGTTATTCTGCATGTCAGGTCCTATCTCTTCATTTATATATCCAGACTGTTATGGCAAGCTGGTGTGCTAGTTGTACCCCTCCACCTACTCAGTGCTAATTTAAGAGTTGTTATTTTTGGCTCACAGTGATTGTGTGCATAAAGAAGTTTGGTTTCCTCAAAAAAAATCTTAAAAGGAAGCAGAACACGGGACTGAACAGAAATTTTCCCTTGTTAAACACCATTTGCCCAACATCTGCGAACCTTTTTTCCAGGCAATGTAGCAGAAGTAAAGCATCTTTCTATGAAGATTCTGCATAAGTTTATGAATGATTGGGTTGCAAAAACATAGTCCTTTTTGACAGGGACATACAGGAGTAGCTCACTATGGAGAAACAACTTGGCAATTCACAATGAGCAGAGTATAACTTACTGCGAAGACAGTAATTCTGTGACTGGAAACATGACATAGCATTTGCTTATTGAAAAACTTGTACAGATGAGGAAAGCTCAAAAGCAAAGTTCTGCCACTACTCTAGACATTCCTTGCCCATTTGTAAAATTAACTGTCTCTAAATAAAGCAGTTTTCCCTTTGTAATGCATGTTTTGGTATTTCTCCTTTACACAAAAGAATGCTCTTATTCCTGAGCAGTGCACTCATGTACCTGAGAGACAGGAATGACAGAGGACATTTCAAGTTGAAAAACTAAAAAAAAAGGTTAAAAAAAATCTTTGAAAAATAGTTGTAGTCTGTTACCAGCACATCCTTTCAGGAACGTGCTGCTGCAGGTGCGTAAGCTGACATTTTATATCCTGCACACAATTAGCAGAAGGATTGCTTACCATTAAAGTCTTAACTGGGCTGTCAAAACTGGATTGAATTAGGACTTGTTCTGCCATGGTGAACTTCATGCCTTCTACTTGTTTTCCTGACAGTTTTGCCCATAGCTTAAAAAGGTGTTCTCCACAACCCCAGCAGCTGTTGCCTTCATTTTTTTCTTTGAAAACAGAAATAACAATGTAATGCTGGAAGTTCCTTTATGGCTTTTAAGTAAAAGCAACTCAGTTTAGTTCCAAGACCCTGAGCTCCACCCATAGAATGTAACTTGTTCCCACTTAGCATCCCTTTTAGCAGGGATGGTCTGCTTCTACTAGTGCAAAATACCTATTACTCCTTATAGTCCCTTGAAGAAGCTCTTCCAGGCCTTTTCATGCTTCCAAAATTATAAAAATGCCTCTCCTGTTCTTTTCAGCCAGTATTTATCTGAATAACTTTCAGGCTGCTGCAAGGCTCATAGCAGGATCACATCCTCATGCATCTAGGATTATGTAAAAGAGGAGATGCATTTGATGAATTATTGTCCACCTTTGGCAATTCTTTCAAAAAATACTGTTATCTGTGTTCACTGCCAGTTGTGAGTTAAGTGATATGTAAAATCAGAGGACTTTGGATAACGGCAAAGTCTGAGCTTTCCCAGAGGTATGATGACTCATGTCATAAGGACACACAACAGCCCTTGCTTCCAATCCCCATTTTGTTGTTGGTTTAGGGTATTAAAGGGTTTCTTTCAATGCCATTGCTAATTTAAAAGAATAACAGAATGGCTTGGGTTGGAAGGGACCTTAAAGATCTAGTTCCAAGTCCCCTGCCATGGGCAGGGACACCTTCCGCTTGACCAGGTTGCTCAAAGCCCCATTCAACTTGACTTTGAACACTTGCAAGGAGGGGGTATCCACAGCCTCTCTGGGCAACCTGTTCCAGTGTCTCACCACCCTCACAGTGAAGAACCTCTTCCTTAAGTTTAATTTAAATCTACCCTTATTTAGTTCAAAGCCATTACCCCTCATCCCATCACTACATGCCCTTGTAAAAAGTCCCTCTCCATCTTTCTTGTAGACTCCCTTTAGGTATTGGAAGTTGGCTATAAGATCTCCCCAGAGCCTTGCCTTCCCTTCCCTTCCCTTCCCTTCCCTTCCCTTCCCTTCCCTTCCCTTCCCTTCCCTTCCCTTCCCTTCCCTTCCC